>SMDT01003013.1:600000-848981 GCA_005392925.1 Aquilaria sinensis | reverse complement strand
TGATCTTTTAAGTATTAATTAATTGTGAATATATACATTTTTTTGAAAATATATATAAATATATAAAAATGAAGTTTAAAAAAGTCAAACATATACTTTAAAATGGGTTAGTGGGTAGTACTATCCTAGTTGCAAGATAGGTACTACTTGAACTTGATTACTTGATGAAAGGGTTTGAGATTCCCGATTCAAATCTTACCTATTGACATCCCTAAACGTGGCAAACTCTAACTAGTTAGTCCTTTATTTTTTACTCAATGTGAGTTAGTCCCTCAACTTTGCAAAATTTAGTGAGTTTGTCCAAACTAGATGAAAGGGTAAATGGAGTTAGATTTGTTGCTGATGTGGTGTAGAGCTTAGATTTGTTTAGATTTGTTGTTGATGTGGTGCAGAGCTTAGATCTGTTGCTGATGTGGTGTGGAGCTATGTTGAGTTGGTAACAAATTTAGCTTTCTGGTCCACCACATTAGCCTATGTTTTCCACATCTTCCCCATCTCGTCTCTCTCATTTTTTTTGGATAATCACTGCTACCTTGTCTTCTTCCTCCATGTTAATCTCCCCTGCTTCTTGTTTTGTCATAGAAAAAAGAGCCTTTAAAGAAACAAATACGAGTAAGAAAAAGAATAAGAAGCAACTTTGAGATTTGTTGTTTGGTGTTTTATTTGATTACTTGAAGTCTTTTTACATGATACTGAATTCGTGGCAAAGAAAAAATACAGTCTCTGTTGTCTAAAGGGCAAAAAATATGATGGATGAGTCATTGAATCGATCCACACCTCTTAAGAAGGGTTTCAAGGTAAAGTCGTGAACAATCTTAGAAATGAAGTGGGTTTCCTCTGTTTGCCTTATGGGGGACATGATAGAGCTGACAATCTTGCTGATTCGCCACCACTCACTTCAATCTCGCTGATTCGCACTTCAATCATGGCAGTTAAGTCACAAATAGATTGCCCTTTCACTAATTTTGCAATAACTGTGTGATCCGGCAACTGTTCGCAATTTGATTTGACATTCTTCCAGCAACCACTAAAGCAACCAAACTAGCAACCAAACTGTTCATGATCTGATTCCATATCACCTCTATCTCAGATCTCTCGCATTGACTCGATCTCGAGATAACCAAACTAGAAAATGCTATTGATTACTCCTATGGCAGTCGAATCGCTAAGCCATCGTCAAATATCAATGGCAAAGAAGAGAAATTTTAAATCCACATACGCATCACACTAATGGCGTTGAGTTCCCGTCTTCCCACGTGCACGCTTTTTGTCTCCTGATGGACTAAGTCGTTCACTTTATGAATGTTGAGGGACTAATCCACTTGATTTCGTAAAGTTGAGGAACAGTCTCACACTAAGTCCAAGTTAGATGACTAACTCATGCAAGTTTGCAAAGTTTAGGGACCATATGTGCATTTAAGCCTCTTTAGTTTCTTTAGCTTTTGGTTGAAGGTTGCAGTGCTTCTTTATTCAATAAATTTACTCTTTGAGATTAAAAAAACATAAAAATGAATTTTTTTATGGAATAAAAAATATTATTCCCTGAAAACACATTGTAGTCTGAATATTTCTTTTTCAATGCAATTGGATGGAAAGGTGCGATGAAAGATAAGCACAAAAAAATATGCTAAATTAAAATACAGTTTTCTCATTTTTTTTATTGAAATTTCTAATTTTATAAATTACCATCAACAATATAATGATTATATAAACAATAAACATGTAATTAAATAAAAAATTGCCTATATTTGGGCTGGAACAATCTAAAATAAATTGAAATTTCTTGTACAGAATTAAGAGACATCTATAAAAAAAAATTAAAGAGACATTGAGGACCATATGTGAATTTAGCCTCCATTGGTCATTCCGTCTGCATCGGGACTAACTCACCCCATTTTTACAAATTTGAGGACTAAGTCATTCTGATTTAGAATATAGGGACTAATTTATTTAAGTTAGTAAAGTGTGAGGACTGCTAAGGCACGTAAGCCTTTCTAGTTTCATAACTAAATACTTATGGCTGAACTTTCACCTGATTCACAAGGTATTGTCAAAATATTGCACTTGCCCTCTCAAAGTTTCAAATTTTGCTGCATTTGATCTTCTCCAGAAGTTGGCATTCAGTAGGCAAGACGCCCAAATTGACTTTGTTGAGCACCATAATCCCCAAGCAGATAGCCTATAAAATTACGGACCATCGTAAAGTTATAAGCCGCTTATTTACAAAAAAATTCCTTTTATATTACTTCCCCCGTCCCATAAATTTTGTTCCACTTTTATTTTTTTGAACTGTCCTAAATTACTTACACCGTTTTCCTATTTAGTAAGTTTTGGCAATCTAAATAACAAGTATGCCCTCATTGACCTGGCCCTCTTCTAGATTTTGCACTCTATTTCTTCACTCATTCCTCATCGTCTTTTCCAATTTGGATTCTCCTGCCAATCTCAGACCAATCGATGCCTCTCGTCCTACCCTCTTCTTCTTCTGGTGCAATTTCACTTCACAAAGTGAGGCCTTGATGGTGACGCCGATGCCAAGAGCCCAGCGGACGTAGTAGACCATGGGCAATAGGAGGAGGGAGCCGGCAGCAACATGCAGGCACACAAGGAGAAAGGCGATGAGAACATAGACCAGTAGCGTTTGCGAATTCTGGCTTCTGATTCTTTTTCTTTTTCCTAATTCAATTTTGGCCTACTTGATGTTTGTGATTCAGTCCAGAGTGATCTTGATGTTTGAGAATTGAGGATTTCCCTATTGATTCCGGAACCCCTTTCTTTATTCAAAACTATTGCAAGAGAAGTTTCTATGGCTCTAATCTAGTTTATGTTATTGAAGGGCATGCATGTAACGTAAGTGGATGTGGATCCCGATAGATACAAGACGGCATATTTTGTTGGGAAGTCACAGACCGAGTTTCCACGTAATGAAAACATAACCACTGCCGATACTTTTAAGGCAAGTGATATATATCAGAATGACTTTGAAAACTTCGTCACTTGGCAATATTTTCCAAGACGCTTGAAACGGCAATGGTGTGATTGAAAACTTGATGAAAGTTGGGTGACTAATAGCATGTAAGCCTAAATCAGACCCCCCTTTCCATAGCAACAGACAAGGTTTAGCCTAGACTGGGGAATACCTGTCAAGCCAAAGCATCTGTAATCTCAAAACCCATCACGCTTCGCGGCAGCTGTAGGACGTGGGCGCAACGCCGTTCGCCGGGCGTCATGAAACAAAGTCGACCTCGTCTCCTGGAACCATGTCGGAGATTTCCCTGGCGCCTAATTAATCACACCACCAACGGAACTAAAGTCGGAGGAGGAAAACAATAGGGTGAAAATAGAAGGAAGAAAACAAACTGTTGTAGAATTTCTCGACCCGCACTGTCTCATCGAAATTGAGATTGCAAAGTGGACTGGACAGGACAGGAATATGATTTTGTCAAAAATCTAAAAAATGTCTCTGAGGTCTATTGCGATTGCTCGGTCAGTATTAGAGTTTCTAAATGGTTCAATTTTACCATTATATATAAATATATATATATAAGTATGATTTTCTCAAAATGTTGTGTGACATCTTTGTCCTTAAATTTTAAGTTATTTTATTTTATTTTTATTGATGCCTAAATTTTTCATTATTTATTTACTTAGATTTATATTACTGCTAAGACTCTAAAAAGAAAAAAATACAAAGAAAAAACATGTAATCTATATGCCTTATATCTTACCTTCGATGGCAAGAATCCCTAAGTTTCCAATAAAATTTAATTTTTGCAACAAACTTCTCATTGATTTTGTTATTATTAGACAATATATTAAACACAAGATTTTATCAATTTTATTAGCCTTTAACTTCAATAAAATATATTTATTAAAACCTAAAAGTGCAATTTAATATTTTGGAAATATTCATAGATAAATATTTTATTTTTCTAGTTACTTAGTGTCTGATATTAGTATTGTGATTTAAAACGAAAAAAAAAACAATTAGCCTTATGTGTGATTTATCATTTACAGAGATGATGTTTTTAATCTATGAGTTGTCATTAAAGCAGGACTTTTGTAATAATTACGCCCTTAAATTTATAATTTACATAAAAAATATTCAATTAAAAATATTCATTTAAATGATATAAGGCATGACATTCAAATGTTTTACATACGTGTTCTCAATGGCTTACGTTTAATCAGAGTGTGGCTTCGAAGAGCTCATAACCTTTTAAAAATATTTTAAACTTTACTTATCAAAATTATATTGTATATTGTTACATTTAATTTACTCTAATACGGCAAAATTTTTTAATAAATATTGACATAATATTCTGGCTCGCATTCTCATTTATTATATTACTATGAAAAACATACCTTATTGCCACTATAATTAAAATTTTATTGCAAACACACCCTTAAATCTATAATACCACGAAACATGCACCTCAAAATACGAAAAAAAATTAAAAAAAAAAGATATAAAATAAATATTAAGCTAAGATTCTTATTTTCCAGGATCAAGTTTTTTGGGTGAAGAGCTATTGTAGCTCCCCATTTCTTATCTATTTGATGAAATATTTTACATAACTTCTATTTGCAAGAAAAGATCTATTAACCAACATTTAATTAATCAATCATTTTTTTGAAACATCATTGTAAAGTGTCAAATATTGTTTGACTTTTTTAATCTTAATTAATTATATAATCTCCTTTTTATGGGAACTAATTTTTTTCAATTTTTGCATTCCCGAGAGTTTTACTCGGCAATGATTAAGAAATAAGAAAAATATTAATACGCCACCACACACGCTCCTAATTAATTTTCCAGAGAAAAAAACAACTTGATATTTTCAAAACATCCTATTAACTTTCAACATTTGACTTCATCATCAGATATGCCCCTAACATGAAAGTTACTTTATAAAAAAATTATTAATTATTCAGATTGACCTTAAACATAATAATGATATCTTATCTTGACACTTTCGCAACAAACAAACTACTCAATTAATGCTACTTATCAAACCCTTGAATATTATATTTTATAAATTGAATAATATTTTAACTTGAATGAAGAATTTTAAATTTGAATCAAAATTAAACCTTTAAACATTTATTTTCAAATATGGTGATTATTTGTTATGAGGAATATATCCTCCATTTTATTTTCCTAAGTGACTTAACTATTTTACCCACACATATAAGTTATTTTTCTTAATTTTTAAATGAGACCCAAGTTTGAAATTTTCAATTTAATTAGCATTATATTAGTATTAGGAATACCATAATATTTTATTTTTCAAATTGACTTGACCAATATTTAAAGAGACTAAAATTTGATATATATTATCAATTTAATTGGAGTAATATTAGTATTTGAGTAACTATAATAGAAATGAAAAAGAAAACCATATATGTGATTTGAAAACTTCATTGTTTTTATGAGAATAACTAATTCAAATACTAAATCAATTTATTGCAAGTAAATTTTGTAGGGTACTTAACCCTAGATCTGTGAGGATGAAACAAAAAAGAAAATTAGATATTACGTGTGCCCATTAAAATACCACAAATATAATCTTCAATTTGTTTGTCTTTTAACTTTGATAAAATATACAATTAACACCAAAAAAGTTAATCTCCTTTAATATCTATGATTTATGTAAGCTAAATTTTATTCTAAACTTTTAATTGTTCTCTTTCCATCATAAACCAGTTAAAAAAATTTTAATTTGGTCCCCGCTAGGTACAATTTATTGGCTCAACCAAAAGTCATTACATAATATAAGTACAAGTATTTTGTGCACAATAACGATTTCATATATAGGAAAAATTGATAATGCAAAATTTTCTTTAATTGTAAAAAGATTATTTCCCGGTTCAAAATTCTTAAGGAGAAATTATTAGACAAATTAAAATAATTTAAAAGAATTGATGTTAATAGACATAGCTTCTCTAAGTTAGTAAATTTCATCCAATCGAGGACTAATATAAAATATTTTAAAAAATTTAAAACCAAAAGAGAATACTTAATAGGTTAAGAATGACAAGGTTATGGACTATCTACACAATTTATCCTATTATTTATGTTAGCAATTCTTCTTCTTTTTTTTTTAATTTGGATAAACTATAATACTATATATATTTTTTTCAAATAAAAACTAAGGGTATATCTAACATTAAATTGTGCTTTTCTATATCTATGGTGTGCATTTTTTTCCTTTTTTTCTGTTTATACATATTGTACATTTTTTATAAATTAATTAAAATTTTTAATTTTTTATTTAAATTCATTAAAAAAATATTTTAGTTAAATAATAAAAAAAAATTAATGCATTTTCAATATTTAAAATACTAAATAAATTTGTACTAATTACATGCTGTACGTACTAATCTGTGTGCTTGCTGGGTATTTAGCTGCTTAATGATACAAAACTGTAAAGCCTGTTATTTTAGCCAAAAATAACAAAAAAGAACAGAAAGAAAGGGGGGAAAAATAAGAAGAAAAAGAAAGCTGGATTGCACACACACATGCACACCGTATTGATCGGTCTGGGTAGAAGGCACGCACATTTGACATGTAAGTCGAGTCTTCAGGGACAAACTACAGTAACTTGTACCAGGAACGATGACATTTGCGTTAGTTTTGTTGTCTCAAGCCCGAAGTTATGATAACCCAACTGCACGCTGTTGCTAGGAATCTACGGTGTGCGATGAGCAGACTAAACAGGAATCCAGCTCCATATCCTGTCACAACACCTTCCCAAGCTATAACTTCAGCAGCTGCTTGTTTATCAGTTGCAGAATGAGAGCGAGGGGTTCCACTATCCTGGCAGTGTTTGGTCAGCGAACCTCCGCACAAGCCCAAGTTACCCTCGAACGAGCTGTTTGGAAATGTGTCGAATTGTCTGCCTTGGGGTATAGGTCCTGACAGTTGATTGTAAGACACGTTGAAGACTTCCAGGAAGTTGAGTTGCACCAACTGCGAGGGGATTTGTCCCACTAGCTGGTTGTGAGAGAGGTCTAGTGTCTCGATTTCCTTAAAATTTGCCATTGAGGAAGGAATCTGACCATCGAGCAAGTTGTTGGAGAGGTTGAGCAATTGAAGACCATTTAGACGCCCGACTGATTCTGGAATCCCTCCCTTAAATCTGTTGCAAGAAAAATCAATGGCTGCTAAGACCTGAGGGATCTCCTGGTAATCTAGTTTTACACCTTTGTTTATCAAGGAGATGGAGTAAGGATAAAGATCGGTGAGCGGTGAGGCACTCCAAGGGAACCAGTTCCTGTCCTCCAGCATGTACGTCCAACGCTCGACATGTTTGTCTTTCATAGAGTTCCAGGTCCGAAAGTAGATGGTTGGTAGAGTACCAGTGAATTCATTGTTAGAAAGGTCTACGACTTGCAGCTTTGGGAAGTTGGAAATATTAATGGAACCTGGATTGCTTATTGCACCATGGAATCTGTTGTGGCTTAGAATCAGAACCTTGAGCTCAGGAAGAGCCCCCAACCAGGAAGGGAACCTATCTCTCAGTTGATTGCTTCCGAGGTGCATGAGTTCCAACTTGGTACATTTGATTAAGGATCTTGGCACCTCCCCTTGCAGTTTGTTCTGTCCCAAATGAATCATCCTTACTGAGTTCCCGCTTTTCCACGATTCAGGTATGGAGCCATCGAAGTTGTTCCCCTGTAAATTTAGTACCTCCAAAGCTGTAAAAGAGTTAGCTAAACACCGGGGGATCGGTCCACTGAGGTTATTGTGAGACAGATCAAGAATTTGGAGGGAGTTCAAGATACAAAAAAATGGTGAAATCTCTCCGCTGAAAGAGTTGTTTGAAACAGAGTAATCAATGATCGAAAGTGGTGGGATTGGGATCGACCCCTGAAGCATGTTGTCTGCAATGCGTAGACAAAGAAGATTTGGATGGGCAAGGACAGTGGGAAGTTCATGGAAGCTTGACGTCAAATAGTTCTGACTAAGATTTATGAACTCAAGAGTTCGAATGCTAATTTCCCATACCCACTCAGGTATTTGTCCGTGAATGTTGTTGGAGGAAAGGTCTAAAAACTTCAATCTGTCTTGGCCCTTTAAAAATTCTGGAAATCTTGCGAGATTGCAAGAACCCAAACCCAATTGTACGAAGCTCGGGGCGTTGCTCTGGATTGTATCATTTTCTATGAGCAGGGATAATCTGTTACCACTCAACATCAAATAAGTCAAATGCTCGATCTCAAGATATGTGTCAAGCTTTAAAATGCCGCTCAGTTGATTGTACATGACAGAGAAACCAACAAGATTCTTTAGCCTCTGAATTGAGCTCGGGACCTGTCCTTGTAACGTGTTACCATCAAGCACTAGAGTCATCAACTGTGTCAAGTTTGTCAACCAATGCGGGAAATGACCCAAAAATGAGCTGTAGTCCAGGTTTAAATGCTGGAGATGGCTCAAGCTTGCAAAGGATGAAGGGATTTTGCCAGAGCTAAATCCATTGTTGCCAATATCTAGGCCCTTCAGCTGGGTGTTATTTGACAAGAAAGCCGGTGCCTTACCGACAAAAGAATTATTGCCAACAGAAAAGAATGATAGCTTGGTTAAGTTTCCGAGTGAATCCGGAATTGTCCCCGAGAAATTGCAACTATCAACAATGAACACTTCCAAGGAATTAAGATTCCCAATGGAGGCAGGTATTGCACCAGAGAAAAGAGTGCCGGCAACAACAAGCTCTTTAAGTGGCATACTAGAGTGGAACTCAGGCAAATAACCTGTCAGATGCGGATTCCCATACAAAGAAAGAAATTGAAGATTTTGCAACTGCAAAATAGATTTCGGGAATTGACCATGCAACTCACAGAACTCGAGTTCCAAGTACCAAAGTCCAGAAAAATTTGCCAGGATGCTTGGAACCATAGAATTTAAATTCACATAAGAAAGTCGCATGCGTTGTAAGCGGGTGAAGTTGTGAATCAAGGTCCCAAGGCCAGCTGGCATTTCCAGTCCATAATTGTAGGAAAGATCAAGGGTAGATAGCTTAGAAAGTCCAGAAATCTCTGATGGGATTTGGCCAGAAAGGGAAGAGTGAGAAAGATCGAGATACACTAACCTGGAAAGGTTGCCCAGTTGGCCGGGAATAGAGGAATAGTTGAAATTGTTGTTGCCGAGATTGAGTTTTTGGAGGTGAACCAGGTGGAAGAGGCTGCTGTTGGAGTGAATGGAGCCATAAAGGGCACTACTGCTAAGGTCGACGGCTATGACATGACCAGTTACACCGTCACATTGGACACCATCCCATGAACAGCAGTTGGAACCCTGAAAGTCCCACTTATTGGTCTTGGGATAACCAGATGGATAGGTAAAATTTTTGTGGATGGTGAAGCTGTTTTTGAATTGAAGCAAGGCAAGGCGCTCACTATTTCGGCAAAGTGGATGGAGGAAATGGGAAGAGCTAACAATGAGTTGAAGCAATGAGAGAAAGAAACATATGTTCATCAAAGAGTGCGCTGAAAGTTGGGGCATTTTATCATGTATCATTTGTGTTTGTTTTTTTCTCGCTTGAGTTGGCGTTGTGTTGTGTGCTATGGGCATGAGCCTATTTATATTTGCGAGGTTGAAGTTGAGGAAAAACTAATAAGTTGGTGGTACTCAATTTTCTCATACCATGCTGTTCTCCATAATTCGGCGGGCTTCAAGCCATAAATAACGGGTTCGATCGGAATTAATACGGTTTGATCAGTGCAGCTGTTATTTAAGCCCACAGAGATTCGTTGCATAATTAGTACGTTGCAGCAGTTTTCCTCCCCAGGGGCCACAACATCTCCCAGAAAGCAAGTTTGCGAAAGAGCAAGCTGGAATAATTCGTATGTCCAGCCAAAAGACTTGGAGTCCTGATTTCACAACAAGGACATCTAGACTTTCTATATAACCATCTGAATGAGCTAAACCTTAGCTTTTAATCACTCACAATACAAAGAATTAATGGAGCACGCTGACGGAAGAAGAAGAACAACTTGAGCGAGAGCCATAGACGACTTTAATTATCAATTTAGCGTTACGGAGTAATTCTTTTGCAAGATAAATAAGAGGAGAGCAAACTCGTGCATGTAGGCGACGACTTTTACCGTCGCCTGCAGAAGTTGCTGGGAAAATGGTTGATGGACAAAGGAAAATGGTGAGAAATTGTCTGCAGGGTTCTCTGCATTTGCTCGGGAGATGGAGGCGGAAGTATAAAATCTTGAATTTCATCAAACCCGATTGGTAAAAGCCTATTGTGAATTATCTATAGAGCAAGGAAAGAAAAGATTTATGAAAAACAAAACGATTAGAACTAGCCATTACTCCCGGAACATGGTTACTTTGTCAACCGACGTTTCTGAGAAACTGTCAAGAGCTAGATTTTCAATTTGCTCTTCTCCTGAAACAAGGACTACAGGGCTACTTCCCAGAATTTGTTCTGCAGCTTCTGGGTTGCCATCCAATTGCTTAATGTGGAAATCCTTAAGGCTGAAGCGACTAGTCTTCTTGAACAAGATTTACTTCTTGAGCCAGTCTAAGAAAATCAAGCAGCAGACTTCGGATCATGAAGGGAGCGAGAAAACTACACAAAGTGTTCAAAACCCTCCGTACGATACAATGGCTTAAGGGATGCAAAATTCTTGGAAAACGATGGTGCGAGTGAAAATAAATTCAGAGAAAAAAAGGCTTGGTTGGTTTTAAATTTCCTAATTCTGTAACTTGTTTGGATGTAAATGCAGGTGGGAGACCTTAGAATCTGCAGAACTGAAATGGAATTCGATATTGTTCTTTGACCACAAGGGAAATGAGACCGCGCGCCGACGTTGGAAAAGAGCAAAAAAAAGAGCCGCCAAGCTAGGAAAAGGTTCATCTAAAAGTGATAAAGCTCAACTGCTTGCTCTCCCGAAACACTGGCTTGAAGCAGTAAATTCCACTGACAAACCTGCCTCCACTTTACTCCTTTGATTTTCTACGGTGTGGCTGTCTCAAAAATTCAACTTCTTTTTCTTTTAGATTGATCCGGGCCATCGGTATGGGCACAATCTGCAATTCTACTTTGATGAGTGGGTCAAATCTCCGAGTGCAGAACCCTTTTTCTACTGGTATTTTATTTCAAAGTCTATTCAGACATGTATATATCTGATTTTGTATCAAGGGAAAGAATTATTTTGAATTAGTCATCTTTTGCTGCATATTTCTGTTCTGGTATTCAGTTAAATGAGTGAGCATGCCTTTTACTCCAGGCTAGATATTGGGGAAGGGAAAAAGGTAGACCTTTCAGAGAAATGTAGCAGAAAAGAACTTCAACTGCAATGCGTCAAGTATCTTAGCCCGGTGAGCCTTTGATTTTCACGAAAGCTTTTATAAAAATCAACATTTCATATTTCCAACCGGAATTTATGGGAATTGTACATGAAGATGGAAAGAAAGACCCATGAAGTCATTGTGGAAGGTGGGAAGTTGCGCCACAAGCAAAATAGGAAACCCCTAGACACAGGTGGAGAAGAGTGGATTTTTGTGCTCAGCACATCAAAGGTCTTGTATGCAAACAAGAAAGAGAGAGGCACATTTCATCACTCAAGTTTCCTTGCTGGAGCAGCCACAACAGCCGCGGGAAAACTTGTAGTCACAAATGGCACCTTAAAGGTGATTCATGTAACCGATTAGGATAACAGAACAGGAGCAGAACCAAACAGCTGGTCACTACAGTATGCGTTATGTTTCCTCGTTGTGGCTGTTCTGTTCTCGTAATCAGCATTTCTTTCTCCACAGAAAATTATGCCTCACAGTGGTCACTATCGCCCAACGGAAGAAAATTACAAGAATTTCGTTTCATTCCTCGAGGAGAATGCTGTGACCTGTAGAGATGTGATGGTAAGCTTAAGATCCATAAATAGGTGCTGTGTAGTTTATATAATCGGTATTTTAGGAAGACAGGCATTGAGAAAGAAATGTTTGATTTCATTTCAGGCAGGTGCCACTGTTGAAGGGTGCCCGGTTCAAAACCTGAAATGCTGTAACAGCCCTAGCAGGAAGTCACTTGACGGAGACTTGAGGTGTCAAGCAAGCTGAACCGACTAAAGACAAACCGCTTGCTGGCTGCAGGAAAAAGAAAGGCGATTCAGAAAGGAGTTTATTAGGAATATTTTATTTCAATTAAAAAAATTAATTTCTAGCGGTTTTGGGCTTGTTAATTACAAGGGCTCCTTGTTTTTATTTTCTTTCCAAATGGTTTTTGCATTCATTCTGTTCTTTTGATTTTTAGAGAATGTAATCACGCAACTCAATTTAGTTTATTCTATTATTTTGGGTATTTAGGTTAAGGCCCAAAGGAAGGGAAAAAAAAAAAAAGGACCTTAAGAAAGCGCAACCAAGGCCCAGGGGAGGCAAAAGAGATTATAAAAAGAGGGGCAAATAAGAAAGAGTTAAGGTTTGGGTATTTGTCTCACTCCCTCATTTAGCTATCTATAATCTATAAATAGATATGAAAGCAAGTCACTTGGCAATATAGTCTTTTTACAATTAAAAAAACTCTCACAACAAATGAAATATTGACACATGGAATACGAAATGCAGCAGACAAAGACACGTGGTGATTTCCATGATTACCCCTACATTAACACACGTGTTAACCGTTCATTGGATACTCTGACTTTGAAATCCTTCGAAATATATTTAATTTGTTGCCAGATTAATTTGGAAAATGACACATGTTAAATAATCTTCCTAATTCAGAGGTCCATCTTCCTGTTTTTTTTTTAAAAACATGGAGAGAAAACTGTTTTCTGGCCCATGATTTTCTAATCTACTAACTGCCAGTTTATCTAGACGGTTAAGCCCACGTCTTGCCCTACTTCGTATAGGCTTTATCAACTATCCCCACCATCAACCAATCAAGTTATCCACTATTTATTGTCAGTTACATGTGTCAGTTACAATGGGTTGTATATATAGCATAATCGTTTTAACTTTTGGGCTTCCACGAAATCTATGCTACTTTCACCATATTCTGTCGACCCAACTCAGCTCAACTCTTCCTTTGACACCAGTCCTTCTACAGCACCTTCCTGCTACCAATATTGCTTGTATCATCTACGATCTGGCCGTCCAGCAAGGGACTCTTACCAGGAGCTATCTCCTTTGTCCGGCAGTGATTGAGTGCACCCATCACATCTCTTCCTTTCACACTAATCCTCCTACACCACCGCCCTGCACAAGGCATAGGTTTTATCATTTTATAATAACTCTTGATTTCATTCACATTAGCAATCTATCTGACTCATTCATCCAATTTGCAGATAACTTCCCATTGTGCAACCCACACACGGCAGTGAAGCGGGAATGAAAAGGGAAAACCAGAAATCACGCAAGTATAACTTTTCAGATTTTCACAATGATGACCATTTCCAGCTACTCAACTCACAATGGTGGTTCATGTGTTCATCGCAAGTGATTTTGCAGAGAACTACACACATCACAGCCAGAAAGACGTACTACCAAAACAAACAAGTTCCACTTTAATATACTTTACTCCTGTTACTGTTATTTTACCCTTATTTCTTATTGTGTGAACGTAAATTAGTATAATGGTATTCATAAAGCCATCTATATTTGTCAGTATAATCTTTTTCCTGTTACTTTCCCTTTCGTATTCTTGTTATGCGTCAAGAGAACTAAAATAAGCATAACAATTTTATGATGGGAATTAGGTAGGGGAAGTGCAATGTTGTTATATTTTCGTTTCCCCTTCACTCTACCAGCATTGAAGTTCATATGTCATATTTCTTTCCTTTTTTTGGCATCGACTCAAAATATTTGCTGTTAAAATATTTTCCTATTTTTATAACATTTATAATTCATTTTCCAATTCTAATGTATGTGATAGAGATTATTTCAATTCCATTTTTCAAAAATCTTGATCATGTTTGTGACAAGCTTAAGACAAAAAAGCCTACTTAATATCGAGAATGCTGTGGACACCGACTCTTCTGAGGCTTGATATGGTTCTAATGACCTTAGTGGCTGAGGGCCACTACTTATTTATGGTTTCATTTTAAGATGCATTATAATCTTTGATGTTTGTTTTTACATCTTTTTTAGACTATGACTTCTCAGTTTTTTTGGTTTTGTCTAAGTTGGTTGGTTGTTAATCACTTATTTCCCCTGGTTTTCAATTATTCTAGCTTCTAAAATTTTCTGTCACATTGCATTTTCCCTTTACCATAACCTGTTCTAATTAAGATTATCATTAATAGTTCATAACTTTCACTTTAACGTAAGTCTTATGCATGTTAGCGTGCAACAAAAGTTAGAGTATGGCAGATAGTGCAATCACTCAGAGATGTCATCCAGAAAATAGCTAGGTCATGTAGGTTTTTTTTATACCTTAATCATGTTATTCCCTATTTGTTGACGCCTATGTCCTTCAATCTTTCCTCTTCCCCATCTGCCCTCCTGTTCCTTATCACAGAAACAACAAAAAACTATGTTACTAATGATGTACATGTTATTTAGATATTCACAAAAACACAAAAACTTCTCTATATTTACCATTTCCCTCCGCGTGCCTCCTCTAGCTGTCCTCTGGCTCCCACTTTCCCGTCCGTTGGGGGTTTACAGTACGTCTTTATATTAAGCAACCCATCAAAGGAAAATGTCAGTACCTAGCTCGATTATATGTATTAAAAGGAAGGAAATGAACAGATCGAAAGATTGAATATACATTTTCCTTTTTGTGGACAGGAGCCGCAGCCTATGACGGCGCGTACCGGACATGCACTTCTCAGGCAATGGAGCAAGGCCTACCAGCATTCTTACCTCTCCATCCAGCCAGATAAAGTGGCTTATGAATGTCCTAAGAATTATGATTTTGAAACAAAAGATCTTGACGACATGTGTGCGCCGTCCGATCTCAACAGACAAACCATAAACTAGGAGATCAGACATCAGACGACGTGGATCAGGCTTACCGAGACCATTAATGTTTTTGCAAATAGTGAATCTCAATCGAGTGTATTGTACTTTAGATCCAATGTATAACTTTAAATCAGGGAAATATGATTGGATTTTCAAAAAAATTTATGTAGACTGACAAAGTTTTTCCTTTACCCATATTTAAAAAATAGGAACCCTACTTTGCCACCATAATGAATTGAAAATATGTTAGCGAAAATTCTTAGATGCACCGGGTGGACATACACCCGGTTAAGGAACGTTAAACAACGTTAAGCAGGCGGTTATTTTAAAAAAAAATTGAAAATTAGTTTTGGTTAGGATAATTGTCATGATTAGGTGATAAGTGTGATCTATTTACCCTTCATAAAATATTTAATATAGTTATTATCCATACCAATTTTAAATTCAGTGATTCCCACCTTCTTCACCCAACTTATAATTTATTCGACAATTATATCAATTTTTATTTATTTATTTATTTTTTGAAATAGTTTTGCATTCCGATAGTTGGTATATCATAGTTTTTTACTTGAAAGAAAACCCACCAGTTGAAAATAATTCTGGAAATTAAATGTATTAATCTGGAAATTTAATGTACCATTATATATATTCCTTGTATTAAACTAGAAATTACATGTATTATTCTGGAAATCCAATGCATCATTCTAGAAATCCAAAATATCATTCTATACATTCCTTATATTAAACTGGAAATTTAATGTATTAATCTGGAAATCCAATGAATTATTCTATACATTCGTTGTATTAATCTAGAAATCCAATGTACCATTATATAGATTCCTTGTATTAAAATAGAAATCCAATGTATTACCCTGGAAATCCAATGTATCATTCTGAAAATCCAAAGTATCCTTTTATACATTCTTTGTATTAAGCTTAAAATCTAATGTATTAATCTGGAAATCCATTATATTATTCTATACATTCGTTATATTAAACAATTTAACCACGTGATACATACCATAATCAGACTCAAAACCCCAATAATACATTCCAAATATATCAAACTGCACCACAAATGTATCATTCTGAAAAAAATATTGGGTTGCTACTTTGTTCCCATTCAGATCAATACATCCAACACTCAGATCAATACATTTCATGCTCATATCCATACATGCTTCACATATTACAGAATCGGACCCGAACAACACAACACACACATAGAACAATACAAACTGAACTTAGTTGTATTGCAAATCAATATAAAAAACAAAGGCATAATCAAATTGAAAAACACAATCTGAACATGCTCACAATACACCAATTTTGGTTTCATACGCAAGTTGATGAACCGATTGATTTTTACCAACGAAAAGCGCAAATTGTGAATCACGAATCGTGAATCCCCCATACGGCAAACTACCCACCGGAGCACATGCGTCCTCCCTTGTTCCCCTCCGAATGCAGGCCACCGTTGTACCTTTTGCGACGCCATCTGAGATCCGCAACGGCTTCCCCAATGACCCAACAGTAGAAACCCAACAGCGGAGGACGAGAAAAGTGGCTCCAGCGAACAACGTGTTTTCTACTCTGGTTTCTCTTTTCCGGGAGATAGGGCAATAATGGATTTTTGGGAGGCATAGATCGTGGGTTTTATGGTTTATTGGAAAGTTATTGCATAAAAGTAGGACTCTAAAAAGGATAACTGCTTGATTATCTCCAAATTTTTTGAATGTTCCATCTTTTTCAAAACTTCCTAATGGAAGTTAACTCTCTGGGACTTAACGGCGTTAATTAGTGTATATACACCGGATGGATATTCTAATATCTCATATGTTAGCTTTTTGAAAGGAGCGTGAAGAAAAAAAGGAGGGAGTAGATGAAAATCAGTGGACGAATGGGAAGGAACACGATTTCTGGTATAAAAAATGCCGTACATGGCGGCCACTACGCAGTAAAACACAAAATCACGGCAACGCCTATGGTGAAAAGTTATAAAATACGGTAGACCTTAGCCAAAATATCATCCGGATGAACTGTTTATATTCCAAATTAAAAAAATTCTAAAGACAAATGAGAAAGTAAGAGAGAAGAAAGAGAAAGTACGAGTGACTGAAATGGCCAAAGGCCGATTTTTAAGGTTTTTATCTCTACTATAGCTGAAAAAATTACCTTTTTATTAATTGGTGTTTTCTCTATGTTTTCACGTACAACCCTCATGTTTGAGGCGTTCTACAATATGACCCATATTACTCACAAAACTTTAAGTTTTACCCCTTTACTTCCTTGAGCCAAAAAACAAAAATCACTTCCATTTCAGGGATCTTTTTTAGCCATATTTTGTCTACATTTTTTGGCCATTCTAATTATGGGGCACAACATTCCATTCTAGACCTTTCATTTCACTGTTCTTACACCCCACCCTTTCTGGGCCGAGTTTCATTATTTAAATTTGGGCCACAATTGTTTTCTTTCCAACCAAAAACTGACATAGTTATTCCCTTTTATTACATATTAACTAATTATCAACGTGCACGCTTATTTCAATAATACTACACCATTTTTGTTCATGTCAATGTTATTTTATATACTATAAGAATTATACAAATGACTTTCTTTATGAACATATTTATGTTAACCGTTTACACAGTTAACAACAACACATTACTTTTTTTTAAACAATAAAGTATAATATTCGTTATATTTTATATTCGCATGATTTTAAAAATAATGTTCACTTTAGTCTTCCTCTTCACGAATTACACTTACATTTATATATTATTTTTTACATTAGTCCATGAGTTAAAAAAACCCTCAATTACTCAATTTAATATATTATTGTACTTAATTTGTCACAGGCCTTAAACCTTAATCCTATTTAAGTCATATAGGACCTATGTACTTATTCAGTGTTAGGCCTATGTAAATTTGTCCTTAGTGGGCCTGCTAATTGATTAAATCCTTAATGCAATACTGTTTTATACTATGCCTTACTATGGCTGTAGGTCAATGACCATAAAAATAATATATAATCGATGCAGCTGGCCAGCACTTTAAACATGCATTTATATAAAACATACTATTATGCATCGTGAGTCCATACAAGCTACTAGGGAACATAACCACTAGTTCCATAGCATTTACCAGAGGCATAACTTCCACACACATATATATACATCATACACAAAAGTGTTATACATATGCTGCACACTGAGAATCTTGGGATCCAATCCCACCTGAATTACACTGCCAAAAAGGGGTCACTACAGTGTTCAGGTATTCCCTGTTTCTTGCCTCTGTACAAAAAAGGCCAGTAAGTTAGTATTCCAGTAATTAGGAACCTGCAAAAAAAAAGAAACTTAATAATAATGTACAATATTAATTAACTTCTGCACACCTGGTGTCAAAAGACTAACAACCAGTTTCTTTATTGGTTATTAGCCCCAGGTCCACCAGTATCTGCACACAAAATATGTAAGGGATGTGAGAACCAAAAGTTCTCAGTAAGGGTTATAACCTGCAAGAAAATCAATAATATAGGACCGTGCATATTATCCATAAGGATGTCGATATATGCATAGTGCACTTGAGCTCAAGTCATAGTGCTAGGAACTCGTATTATTGGCCAATAATTATGGGAGTAGCTAGTTCCCACAATTCCTTTACCCATTTGTCCTTCAATTGACAAGTCCAACTTGTCCATACAAATACTGCTTTGAAAGCTTCTTAGTATTTGCCAATATCCCTTATTTTATGTACAGGAGTGAACTATTTGCTTATTTAGTGCATGTGTTAGTGCTACCTTTATCAGGTTTCGTGAGTGGTTAAGGACACCTCCCCCTCTTAGGTCCATCCAGGTCTTAGCCCATCATTGTGACCTTAGGTATCGTAGGTTCCTAACCCGTCATACTCACCGTAAATTAGACCATATCAAGGTCCATTTTGCCTATAGATATAAGTTTACAATTATGCACTTACACACTTCATATGCACTTCATAGTTTGGCTTCTTACCAAACTCAATCATATAAGCTTCTCAAATAGCCATCAATACTCAAATCATATGCTTGTTAAATTTATCCATAATTTGGCCACTTGATATACAAGTATCATAGCCAAATTTATTTAACACATAAGCATACAAATTAAATAACCCTTACCTTAGATAACTTAGTTTGCAAGCTTCAAGTACTTAGCCTTTTTGTCTCGGTTTCAACCCAAACTTAGGCCATCTTTTAGTAGCTTATTCCCAGAACCTATATTGATCATTTTAAGCATAATTTATCAATTTTAACACTTGAAAACAGCCCATGAAACAACCACCAACTGCCCAGAATTTTCTGTCTCCGGTTTGCCTATCTTGCGGTTCTTTACACTTTTAATAGCATAAAAGCAACCTAAATCTTGCTCTCTTAATTTTTATGCATTGTATACTAGTGTATAAGCAAGATTATTACCTCCAAAAGCCACCAAAAATACTGTAATAATACAGTTTATTCTTGGAAGTAACTACAATTACAGCAACACCAAAACTTCACCTTAATGCACATTCATGGCATTCATGGGCGATTCACTTCCAAATAAATGTTCTCTTGCTTCTTAGCTTTTAAACACCAAATCATAAGCAAGATAACATCATCTAGAATTAATTTAAACCATTAAAACCAGCAGCTCCTAGCTGGAACAAAATTAATTCCACAAGCTCTTAACTAATGCACCTTAAATGCACAACATGGTTTCTATGTGTATTTCACTGCCCAGCACCTTTTCTCCCACTTCCTGGCCTTCAAATACCAGTTCATAAGTAAGAAAACAACCTTATTGAGCTACCAAAACCCCTGAAATATGAAATTGTGGCTGGTTATAAAAGAATTAAACCACACTTAGCTCAACACTCACGGTTTCGGCTACACAAAAATTCCAGCCTTAGTTCTTTTTGGGTTTTAGCTCATTGGCATCTCAAATTACTTCTTAAAGCTAGAAAACATATCAAACAACAATCCCAGCCATGATTTATTCCATAAAAATCGCATGAATAGTGCCAGAAATTCAAAGATGATGAAAACTACACCATAGGAGCAAAATTAACCATGGATAAGCTCATTAACACCTTCAAACATGTTGAGCACCTTTGATTTCTCTCAAAAACCAAGTCTAACATTAATTTCCAGATTTTACAGAGTTAAACTGTAGCTCAAAAATAGGGGAAATAATAAAACCAAACTTACTCAGACAAGAAGCAACAAATCCTAGCTTAGGATAGCACAAATCTTGCTTTTCCTTCAAAATCTTGCTTATTTGTGCTTGGAATTGATGGATTGGAGCTTGGATATGGTTTACCTATGGTGTTTGGATAGAAAGAGAGGTTTTGGTGGTCTGGAGATGAAGGTGGAAGAAGATGGCCGAGCAATTAATGGGAAGTCAACTTATGTAGGCTTTAATTGCACATGCACGCACATGGTGCTGTCTTTGTACTCTCCAGGCAATTTGGGTTTATTCGTAACACGCTGAGAAGTTAAGGACCAAAATTGGTATTACACCGCGCCTGGTTCAGATATAAATACGCGGCCAGTCCCAGTCTTTCAGTTATATTCCATTTTGTCCTTACTTTTATCAAGGTTACATATAAACCACTTATAGACAATCTAGTCAATTCACAAATTCACGATGATAGAGAGGAAATCACGAAAAATCGTGATACGTCAAATTTAATATTTTCTCATGCTCTAATCAACCGTGCCATAAAAATGGGTCATTACGTGAAATGACCAAAATGCCCTTCTTGGCCCGGCATGCTTAAATGATCAATTTTATTAATTTTTAACTACTGGACCCTAAATTACTAAGACTTAGCTTGCAAATAAATTATCTAAGGTGTAATTTATTAAATTAACTAATTACCTGGCTGATTAGACTTATAGCTCCGACGGCTGTCACATAATTGCTTTCTTTAAAAACTGTTACCTGGTCACCAAATTCATTCTTCTTACTTTCCCTTCCTTTACATAAAAATTTATGCATCCTTCTAATATATGATTTCTCTTTCTTTGCAATTTATGTATAATTACACTAATGTCATCTGATAAAATACTAATTATCTCTTTCATATGCACATGAGAACACGTGTTTATATAGAATTATTTTCCCATCCGTTAAATGGATTATGAAACTAATTGTTTTGTATTAAAGAAGTGGAAGAAGAAACCATCAATTGAGAATCAAGTGAAAGCAATCTGTAAATTTTTTCTATAAAAAAAGAATTTTTAATAAAATTTTTTTAATTTTTTCAGTGCACAAATTAATTATTTTTAGAATTTAAAAAGGAATTTGGATTGATGATTTAATTGAATATAATTTACTTGCGATGATGAAAGAGAATAATTAATTATTAAGATTATTTCAGAAAAATTAGAAATAAGTTTTGGGAGGTTTGGCTGTGCACGGTGGAAATAAGAGAGAAGCAGAAGGTTCCGAAGACGAAGAATTGAGTGTTCAGGTACAAATTGGTATAATAAGAGATTAGGTCCTTAAGGCTCACAGGTGGGTCCGCCGACATCCTATACTTTAAATTCTTACAGCTTGGTCACTACAAAGATTGTTGCCAGGAAAGTTGATCAGGCTAATAGCAATATTAGTCCCCGTGGCTTTTAACACTATTTCAGACAGCGAGTTCTTAGGTTCTAAACGTATTCATTCAGGTTACTATCAGCAAGTGATTTTGTATTATTCTTTAAATTGATTATATTTTAATTTAAACTTTTGTGTAATTATTTTAGGTGTTAGAAAGTTATATTTTGAGGTAAGTGGCTATTACTATTTCTAAAAATTAAATTATTTCTTCAAAGTGTAAAGTTTTCTAACGTAGTAATTTTTCAATATTTTGATTTAAAGTTATTTTTCATTAAATTGATTTTCAATCAGAATAAGAGTTTTCAAATACATGCTTTATTTTGAAATTGTTTTCCAAGTGTTTCATTAATTTACCTATTTATCTACTTATTCAAATTTTATCTTATTTATGAAATATATTTTGTTTGATTAAATAAGTTGGGATTATGTATGTTTTGATTATTTATGCAATATATTTTGTTAATTACAACGGCTACTTGGTTTTATTTTCTTTCCAAACGGTTCTGCATCCATTTTGTTCCTACGGTCTTCTTCTTAAGAGAGATATATATATATATATGGGTTAATTTTACCACTAACGTTAAGTCAAATGGGCAATTTTTCCATCAATGCATTTTTCGATGCAAGATCACTACTAACATTATGGGTTGAGAGCAATTTTACCATGAAAGTTGTGAAAAAAGCTGTATAGCTATAGTGAGTCTAATGGTTATTTAACATTAAGAATATTACATACAAAATGAAAATATTCCATACAACGTCTGCACCGTGCAGCTAGCAAATTGAGAAACTTTTTAGACTAACCACCAAAAATTTAGTCCTCAGTACCTAGATACCCAGCTTTGCAAATATGCTACTTTGAGCATCTTCTCGAATGGGGAATGAAAAAACAAAAAAAAATTCTTTCTTCTCACCCTCATTATCTTCCCTTTCTGCCATCCACTTTTTCATACCTTTATGCTTATTCTTGATCACAATTTTGATTAATTTTCATAATTGAGTAACCATTTTGAATAAAAATCTTGCATCTAATTATATGATATTTAGAGTCAGCCAACCACTCTCATTGTGATGAATAATGACTCTCAAAGATTGTTGCTAAACCATTACCCATTTGTTTATATGGATTTGAGTTGTTCCAAGGAATGAAATGGTGAAGATGATGGTGAAAACGATAGATTAAAAAATTTATGAGCTAGAGTATTAGGTAGAGAAAATTTAGAATTGAAAATTGCATTTTTTTTACCAATTTGCCATATAAGCAAATTTGACGGTTAGTGGAAAAATTGCACCCAACTCGTAACATCAGTGACAATCTTGCATAAAAAAAATTGACGACAAAATTGCCCTTTTGACCTAACATTAGTGCCAAAATTATATATATAATAAAAAGCATGAAAGTGTGCAAATATTGAATGACTTTTTTACCCTTTTGTTATAAGATATGTTGTTCTCTTAATGAAACCCAATTTTGTCACTATCTATTTAAGTAGAGTTGTATTAGTACTAGAACACTAAAAGATACTCTTAAGTTGCCATTAAATTTTATTTTTTACTACAAACTTATCCACTCTTAATTCAATATTACAGAATTAGGTATTATATACAATTATTTTTTATGTTAGCCTTACCTAAAACTCTTAAATTGCCATTAAAATTTTTTTGTTTCAAACATATCACCTTTGGTTCTATATTACTATCAAATAATACCTCAAGTAAATATTTTATAAAACTTAAAATTTCAACTTATCATTCCAAAAACTTTCATAGCCAAATATTTTATTTGAATAAAAGACTTAAAATGTAAAACTCATGCTAAAGTTTGTACAACTAAATATTTTATAAAACTTAAAATTTCAACTTAGCATTTTAAAAACCTTCATAACAAAATTTTTTATTTGAATAAAAAATTAAATATATGGTAAAACTCAAGCTAAAGTTTGTACTACTGTAAAATGTACATTTGAACATATATTTTTTTTCAATTAAGTTTTTTTGGTTTTGCAACTTGAATGAGTATATACTGTGAAAGCTTATTATGTGGTAAAACTCATGCTAAAGTTTCACATGAAAATCTATAAGTGTTGCATATTAAAAAATAATTTTAGGTATAAAAAGTATATATTAAAAAATTATATAAGTGAACACTTTATAATAGTTCACATATAGTTTTTCCTTTATCCTAAAATTATAAGTTCTTTTACTCTTTTAATGATAAAAAAAATTTATATTGTCTATTTAATTAGAGTTGTGTTAGTATTAGGGCTCTAAAAAGAGGGAAAGAAAAAAATCCACTTACAGAGATCTAAATATATAGTTGCCTATTTAATTAGATATTTAGTAGTATTAAAATACTAAAAATATAATAAGAGAGGGAAAAAAATGCAAAGTGGGATGCGTTTAGCCTTTGGTTTTTGGGAAATTTACTATTTTGACTACTAAACTTACTTTGACCACTAAACTTAGTTAATTTTAACAAATATGGCCTAAGTTTATTCTACTATAAAAAATATCTTTGAATATAAAATTTTTGTCAATTGAGTTTTCTTTTCTCTACTTGGATGAATATATACTTTGAAAGCTTAGGTATTTGGTCCATATTAGAGCAATCATATAATTCACATATGACTCAAGCACATACTATGAAAAAAAATAAAAGAATTATTATTGTAGCAAAGGTCATTGTGAAAAATTTTAGAAAAAAAAAATTCTTAACTCCTAGAATTAGTTGCTTATATGATAATAAAGAGGAATTTTAGTAGCAACTCTTTTTTTACATTTTTCCAATATTTTAAAATATTAAAAAAATTATAATAATTATTTTTTCCCACATGGTCATCATTTTGAATGTTGGAACATAAGTTTTTATTCTTAGCAACTAACTCTTTCTCTATACTAAATAATATTAATGTATTTTTATTTTTATTATTTTTTTAGAGCCAATCAAATCTTATGAGTTGTTTCAAAGTAGCATTATGCATGTATTGTTTTTAGGCTTTAATTTTTGGAAAAATCATTACTTAACCACAAATTTAGTTAAATTTGACAAATATGCCCTAAATTTTTTATAAATGCTTTTGAACGTTAGTTTTGGGTCAATTTATTTTCTTTTTCCTTCACTTACCGTTCAAACTTCAAACTACTATCTTCATCTCAATTTCTTTACACTATTTCAGTTTTTATTACTTAAGTTTGACTTAAATTTTTTATATTAATATTTGCTAAAAAAATTTTTTAAAAAAAATTTCTTAAAAAATTAAAATTTTTATAGTTTCTAAATGTAATTTTGTAAATTTTTTTCTAAAAATATTAAAATAAATAAATTTAAATCAAAAACCTAAAATGTTACAAAGAAATTGTGGTAGAGAGAGTATAATAATAATAATAATAATTAAAATAATAATAATAATAATACTTACAACCTTTCATCGATAATTATTTATACATTAAATAAATAATAACAATATATTAAATTTTAAATTCTATTTACAAAGAGAAAAATAAAATTTTTAATAAGAGTCTTTTTACACTAGGAGGCCTTATAGGAATTTAAACCCTTAGCTTCATCTATACCAATTGGGGCCCTATACTGCTAAGTGAAATTAGAGCTATGTGGTTGACTTTAGCCTACTTATTAGAGAGTTATAGAAATTCATGGATGCTTTAACATGAAGATTTGGGGTTTAAATCATACATTTGGAAAAAAAAAATAGACAATTGTTTGAATTTGATTATCCAAAATAATTTATTAATTTAAAATTTTTACACAAGATTTTTCATCTAAAACTAATATCATTTGAAAACTAATTATATATATCTATAATAATTTATTAAATAAAATTTTTATAGTAATTGTTACAAATTTTTTAATTATTCAACCTAAAAAATAATTAAAAAATAATATCAATTTCAGACAAAAAAAGCCACAAAAACATATTTGGATTAATTTGAATTAATGCTAAATAAATTAGATCTTTATCTCAATGGTTAGGTTCAAGCTTTTTTGGGTTGATGTTCTATACTTTGGTTCTCTTCTTACAAGTTAGTTTTATATACTAAGAATCATTTGACATACACTGAGAGTATAGTTAAGGCTTTTCTTGCTTAATTATAAATATTTTTCACCCTAACACTACTATCTACCTAGAAAAGAATAAATAAATTCTTATGACATATATTGAGAGAGTATAAAGTTTTTATTGTGTCAAACTACTAATTTTCCCACAAAGAGAGTAAAGAATTAAGGTTTTTATTTTACATGCACGTTAATTGTTCAGTAGTTATAATGATTTTAATTTTATTATAAAGATTATACTTTCATGCAACATAGTGTTCTATTATCAATATTAGAAAAATTATGAAAGTGACAAAATTTTTATCAACTTTTATACCCTTAACCTATGGGTGTTTTATTTTTTTTTAATGAGACCCAAATTAATTTGGTGTTGTATATTTATTAGAGGTATAATTAGCACTAAGAATCTAAAAGGGAAAGAGAGAAAAAAATAGAAGTCTCATATGTGTAGTTTTTAAAAAACAAAAAAGAGGAATTCATATGTCTTTTCTTAGCTTTAATACAATTACTTAAAGTTATATATTAAGTATAAATTTTGATGGAAAAAAAAATCTTAAATAGCCATAATAAGTTAAACTTTTGTAACAAATATGTCCTTAATTAAATTATATATATTTTTGGGGTATGGCCTTAAACATAAAATTTTATCAATTTTTTGCACTCTTAAACTTGAATGAAGTATTTTAATTGGAACTTAAAAGTTTCAAAAACCTCTTAATTATGTCTATTTAAATATTTAAATATGATAAAACTCATAAAAGTATGAATATGTCAAATGTTGGACCTTTTCATCCCTAAGTTTCATTTTATTTCCCTCTTTTAATGATAGATTTTTTTAATTTTATTGTAAACATTATGCTTTCATGCAACGTAGTGTTCTATTATCAGTATTAGAAAAAGTATGAAAGTGATAAAATTTTTATCAATTTTTATACCCTTAACTTATGTGGTGTTTTATTTTTTTTAATGAGACCTAAATTAATTTGGTGTTGTATATTTATTAGAGGTATAATTAGCAATAGGAATCTAAAAAAGAAAGAAAAAAAAAATAGAAGTCCCATGTTTACTTTCTAAAAAACAAAAAAAAGGAATTTGCATGTCCTTTTTTAGCTTTAGTACATTTGCTTAAATTTATATATTAAGTATAACTTTTAATGGCGATAAAAATCTTAAATAGCCATAATAAGTTAAAATTTTGTAACATATAGGTCCTTAATTAAATTATATTTTTTTGGGACATGTCCTTAAACATAAATTATCAATTTTTTGTACCCTTAAACTTGAATGAAATATTTTAATTGGAATATAAAATTTTCAAAAACCTCATAATTATATCTATTTGAATCAATGATCAAAGGAATTTTTAAATTTTACACTGATAAAAGGAATTTTGACATCTTTGATTAGATTTTAAAAATACTAGGAAGTAATTTTATAAGTACCCTAACCTCACAAATAAAAAAAATTCTATCAATTTTTTTTATAACAAATATTACCTATAGCTTATTATACATTATTATTATTGTTGTTGTTGTTGTTGTTGTTTATATGAAACAAAAATCTAATACAATGAGCTATCTATTATAATGAATGACGCAAATGAGGATGATTATGATGATATATTATAATTAAAAAACTACTAAATAAGAGATAGAAAAATTAATAAGAAATATATCTAAACTAAAAAAATAAAATCATTATTAATTGGGATAAAACAATAAGAATTATAGTTATTAGAGTGAAAAATAAATTAGTATTTAATTTACATGCAACGCATGTATGCAGTTACTAGTATATATATAGTTATATATATTATATATATATATATTATATATATATATATATATATATATATATATATATATAGAGATAGAGAGAGAGAGAGAGAGAAGAGAGCAGAGAGAGAGAGAGAGAGAGAGAGAGAGAGAGAGAGAGAGAGAGCATCCATCTCTCTCATGTACTTTTCTTTGTATGTTGAAAAAACATTTTATGTTAAATATTGGGTCTAGAAAATGTGAGAATAAGACTTTGCTTGACAACAAGAAGAGTGTGTGTGTGTGTGTAGAATTACAATAAAATGGTTGGGCTAATTTTATCTTAAGGGTGGCAAAATTGAAACTGTTGTACTAGTATGACATGAAATGTCAAAAAGAGAATGGGTAGGCCGCAACAAAACCTAACTTATTCTTGATGTATAAGTGATTTTTAATTTCTGATTCTCTAACCAATTTTATTTCACAATTTTTACTAATTTTTATTATAAAACCGTCATTTTTTGTACTCACCGGTGAAATTAATATTTGGTCCAAGTTTTATATTTTATTATTTGTGAAATTTGTAATATTTTTATGGTATAGAAACAACAAAATTTGTGAAAAAGAGTAGCTTCAAAGGGGAGGCTCCATAAAGGGGATGAAGGTGTATCTACTGGAGAAGCAATTGTCTGGCAAATGGGACAATGATCAGGAGCTTCAATTGGCTGCATAAGGTGCTGGTCATCTTAACTCTTGTTCCAACTTTCCGAATCAGATTGGTTCCTTGAAGTGGGAAGATGCAAGAAACCATGGAAGATCAACTCTTCTTGACCCCTCAATCAAGGCGAAATTCCGCAAAAAGAGTACAGCAACTCGGGCACAAGATCAAGGAAAACAGTCTAGCCGTTTAATTAACTGGCAAACATTCGTTTTAGCACTATAAAGAAGGTATACTACAGAAATAGACTGGCAAAAAGCATACATCACGTTAGATATTTTTGAGGTTTATTTCCCGGTTTCTAACCGACTACCATGATAGAGTACTCCATAACCCAACAAATGGTCTGGTGGCAGACTTGTAATTAATGCATGCTTTTTCTTATGAATTTGACACATATGGCACCTCATTAATTGGCTTCCATGGTTGGTAGCCACGCACTAGCTAAGCCACTAACAGTACCCTTTTCTCATAAATTTTCTTGCTACTATGGATAAGTTGGGTCAACAATTGTACTAGTTATTGCTGGCATGTATCCACCCATGCATGTGTCCGCAAACTTAGCATACTCTTTTTGGCTAATGACATCGGAGCTCCGCAACATAATATCAATTTGAAATTGAAACTGAAAGGGTGTGACTGGAAACATCTTTATAAGCATTAAGGGTGTATTGACGATAATCTGTAAAGCAAATTTTTATCATTTACATGTTTCTTATAAAACTTGAAAGGTGTCGACTCACATTGAACACTTATTTTTTCCGTGACATTTGGTAAACCTGAGGTTGGAAATTGATGATTGCTCATATTTTAGTGGCTTGGCTTGAGGTTGAGCTCCCCGATTCGACCGGCCAAAATAGCCTTGATGGCAACAGCGATATTTTCCAGCTCAAGGGACACATTCTGTTCCCAGAAAACAAATTGGGCCCAGGAGGATAACAACGAATACCTATCGCAAAAACATTGAAGAAAGAAAAGTTTTGGCTTAAATCAAGCCTCCATGCGTTGACAAAGTGGTCGCAGTACTTATCAAAGAAAAGTAGTACTATTAATTATCTGCTCTGAACGAAAAGGAAAGGAAGGGCAATCATATATAGTTGTTATACCCTTTTTTATTCTTGAAACTTTTAAGAAATTGGGAGGCCCAAGCTTCTAAAATTTGGACCCTAACCCCAGGAGGGAAACGGTACAGAACTGAAGGATGTTTCAACATTTCTTCCATTTATTTTTCATTGCGAGACTTGAAAAAGAAAACCTTCCTCCGACATGAGACATTACATAACACTGCTCTGTTAAATTTTCGGACAAGGTCTACAGATCGATGAAGAAGAATTGTAAATTGAGAAATGAAAAACCGGTGAGGATGGTCAACCAAGTACCCTGAATCAATGAAACGGCTGCAACAAAACGAAAGGTGAATAAGGAAGAACATTGTGTAACGGTGTAGGGACAGAAGCTAGCAGAAAGCTGTTTGTGAAAATCGGTTGCTTCAAAGGATAAGCTCCAGAAAGAGAATGGAAGTGTACAAGTAGAAGAAGTAATTAATTCAATTTTCTTGCACAAGGGACAAGGATCTGGAACTCCAGTCCCCACCGGCTGCACGAGGAACCAGTACAGGTCATCTCAACTCTGGTTCCTGCTTCAATGGAATTATCAAACCACAATTTGTGAAATTAACCACCTTATTTTAGGAGTACAATGAACCAGAGGGTTTAATTTTTTGGTTTTAAGGGGGTGCCTCGGAGAATCACATATCACATAAATAATTGGCAAGTTTCCTTCACCATCTTCCTGGTGTCGCCGCGTGTCCTTCTGTTATTCCCACAACTTCTATAATTTTGAAAAAATAGTTTACATATTCTACATTATCTAGGGATTCTAAATTATATTTCACAATGTGAAATAATATATATTTAAATGTTAAACAAATATTATTATGAAAATTATCATCATTAAAACAAATTTAAAAAGGACCAAATTTGCCAGAATATAGTATTAAGTATCATCAACAAAATCAACCATTGACATTAAACGTTTATATTACAAATCACATAAATTCAAGTAGACAAATTGCCATCTTCTTCAAGCATTGCTTGAGATTGGTCATTATTTAATGCAATGCAACAATAATTTGCACATATTGTTGGGGGAAAATTCCACAAATACCCATCATATACAGTGGAATAGAAAACATGATCAAGCAACCACACATAAATTTAATATGGTTTGGCTCTTAACTAATTTATATCCACAGATAAGAGAAATCTACTCGAACAAAATATAAATATTACAGTAAATGTATGCTCTTAGTACTCACGTTGGCCTATGAATTACCTACACACTACTAATAACTTCAATATCGAGTCTTCATAATTACAAGATATAATAATCACAAAAAGCTTTCCGTTCTAATCCTCTCTGACCTCTAGACCTCTCATTCCTCCCAAAACGCTCATATCTTGCCTTTTCACCACATTAGTTTCTCCCTTATATTTAAAACCTCAACACACCAAGTCTTTTTATAGGTTTAATACAAATCTAAACCACATCAAAATAGGAAAACTAAATCCCAAACAAATAAAAAAATTATGACCGAACCCTAAACAAAATAAAATTCTTAAGCTTTTTTGAATTTGAGCCAACAAACCCAACACATATAAATGTAATGTTGTGGATAAGCACGTAGAACAAATAAAGAATCACTTTTAAGAAAATAAGTATAACATGTGTGGAGACTCAATAAAATTAATTAGTTCAAATAAGAAGTTATTTTTTGGAAACAAAAAGTATATTCATTGTCCTAATTTTTAAATATTGCAAATTGAGTGTTTAATTATCAGAAAAGAAATTTTAAGGACCAAAATCATAAAAGCTAGTATATAAGGCACTTTTTCTGAAAATTTTCCATTGTTCTGAACTGACCTCTGTGCATTTTATGCCTCGAAACTTTTGGCCCAAATTGAAAATGTACTGAACTATGTTGTTATTACTCATTTTCCTAGACCAGAGCCTTTTTCAAAAAATGTAAAAATCTTATTATTATGAGAATAAACCATCACAATACATTGATTTTAGTTTAATGATTTTTATGTTAAATTATAACACTTAAAATTTTATAAAATGAGTTATTATGTATTACTTTTGACATCTCAACTCATGAATTTAAGTTCTAAATGATCCAAGAAAAAAAGGTATATATTTAATTATAGCTCCACCCGCATATTGGAGTAAGCCTAAATGAATGACCCAAAACTTTAAACACTTACTAATTTACTAACTTATATATTATTTCAGCATAATAGGCAAAATTACAAAAAATCTTGTAGTTTGGTCTAACCTATAATTTGCTCTCTCTCTTTTAAAAAACTTACATTTTACCCCCTCCCCCGGGGGTCCCTTTACATTGTCCAACAATAGCTTCTGAAAATAAAAATTTAAATTGTTTGGCAATTATGTTACAATAATTTTACATTTTTTTATTTTTATTTTTCACATTCAACTGACCTTTCAATAATATTGATATCCATTTTTTAGGAGAAAAATGTATTTATATAGAGGAAATAATGATAGTTTAAATTTTTTATTAGCTATAAAAAATATTGACGATATCAAAATTAATGGAAGATAACTATCATACAGCATAAAAGAAACATACAGAAGACAAAGTGTAAGTTTTAAAAAAATTAAATTAAAATTTTAGAAGTTATTATAAAACAATGTAAAAGAAACATGAGGCAAATAGTAGGTTTTAAAAAATATGGGGGGCAAAAGGGTAGGTTAGGGTAAACTTTGGTGGGTAATTGTAAGTTTTTTTTATAATATATGTATATTGAAAATAACTCATGATATAAATTAATTTCAATTTAATGATTTAGCTATTATATTATAAAAATTATAGAACATAAAATGTAATAAAATTGAAAAAATGTTTTATTAGTGATTGTGTTCTATATACAATCATTCCGTTTGTTTACTAATTAGAACGATGGACTCCTTGAAAAAGCTATGTATTTTTAATGTATATCCACTTTCATTAGCATGGTACAAAAAAACCTAAAACATTTAATCATTGGATAAACTTATCAAATTAGAATCATTTAAAATAAAATATCATATGTAATAAATATTACAATTTATCTTATACAAAATTTAGTGACTGTTAGTTTTAATTTTTTATTCATCTTCTAGTGAAGCATAGTTGCGCATTATTATCAATTAAATTGATTAGCTAATGTAAGTAAAAAAGATCATATTTTCAATTAAAAAGCTCATAATTAAAATTTTTTTTGTTTCGAATATCGATAGTATCTTTTTTCTAGAATTAATTCAATATATAAGCTAACACTATATATACATTGTAATAGTTGCACTAAAAATATTTTATGAAGTAATTTCCCTAACTTCAAAGAAGAAATTGTAATATAAAAAATGCTCCATTTTCCCAACAAATCACAACATTAGTACGTAATTTAACATTGAGTACGTAATATCATTAGTTAAAAATTTGATTTAGGTAATTAGTTAACATATACATACATCTACTAACAAATTTAAATAGGTATTAGATAATTTTATATTTAAATTATCGTATAAAATAATATTTTTGTAATTTTAGATTTGATTATTTCACTTTTAAACCGTATTTATTTGAATTATGAGTTTATCTAAATTAAATTCTATTTATTTTATCTCTAATTTGAAATTTGAATGGAAATAAAAAAAAAACAATTCTGACTGATATATATCACAATCATATTACATCAGATGGTTAAAGGTATATATGTTTGGTAGTCAAAAAATAAAAGATTACAATTAACTTACTAAAAATAGAAGGTTTGTCACATATTACCTCCAAAATACGCCTATTATAGGAAATGTCAACAATACATTGATTAAATGTTTTTGCTTTATATATATATATATATGTCAGTTCTTGAAATTTTACGCATGCAGAATGATCTAAGGTAATAATTGATCATCACAATTTATTATGGGATGTACTCGAAACGCGACCTCCGCCTTTTAAGAAAGGCATTCATTATTTGTATAAAACTAAAAAATAAAATTAAATAGATCATTTAGATTTGACAAAATTATTTGATTATTTAATTATTTAGTTCAGATCCGTATCCAAAATTAAATCTAATATTTTTGTTATCAGACTGATTATTGGTTTTTAAAATTAAAACTGAATAAATTAAATAGTAATACATCTTATGCGATTTTTCTTGTTAATCCTACACAATCACGAATACATACACACAAAAAAAATATATAAGGTTATTTTTCTCTAATTTTAGGACTATATATATATTATGAATCATCCTTTAACTTTAAGTATGAAATGTGATATTATAAATTCTTATTTTATTTTTTCAATTTTATCTTTTTAATAACCATGTATTTAGTCCCAATAAGAAAAACAAAATTACAAAAACCGGCAGCCAGTTTGATCGTAGTTAAATTGCACAGGTTAATGTGTTTTTCTTGTTGATTTTTGCTGACACGAATGTCAGAGGAGGTCATGTGCTTTGACCCGTTCAAAATGCCCTTTAGGTTGCTAAAAATTGTAGCCTTGCCTCTTCAAAGTCATGCGATTTCTTAACAAGGGTTGACCACTGTTTTATCCTGTAATTAGTGAACTATTTGCCTATTTGGCAACTTTATTTAAGGGCAAAAGAAATGATTTGTTTCACAATCAGAATTGCCGAGATCTAAAAACAAGTTAATTTGAACGTGTTAAATTATACCAAACTCGCCCCCAAATGAACTGAATTATAATTCATATGATTCAGATTTACTTGAGCTTGCCATCCGGATTAATTTTATAGGATTGGAAATTTGATCCTATTGTTATATTAGAATCAATCATACACCTATAAGACCAAATGCACACGCCCACTTTTTTTTTTTTTTTGGCAATTGCTAATTTAATACGGCCTCGTTAGCATAATTTTTCATTCTGGGTCGAATTCTGTCCACAACCCGGTTCCAAAAAGCCCAAAAGCCCCTCCTTCTGCAGTTCTGCTCCCAGCCCCAGGCGCCCCGCTCTCCTACAAAACACACCGACCCCGCCTTGCCTTCTTCTCCCAAGCGCCCTTCTCTTGCAAATCACAACCGCCTGCCCCCTTCTGTCGGGCCGCCACTCCTTACAGTAGATCCGAGCCAACCAGACTCTTGCTAACTTGGCGTTTACAACCCGACCGTCCAACGATGATTATGGGCATGAATTATGGTGGGATTTTCAGTTAAACTATTGGAGCTTAGGTTCTCAAACGGAATCGCTCTTGAAACATGCGTGACCTGAAATAGGAAAGGAAAAAAATCATAGCCCGCCGAATGAACAAAAAAATCCAGGTCAAAGTATGATCCCTTCCCAACTATTCCAATTTAATTAGTTTCCCTTAGAGTGCCTAAATGAACGAAATAAAAATTTTGACCGATCTCTTGGGCTAGATTGACTAAGCTCGAACAAATGACATCGGGCTGAGAGATGAATAGGAATGAAAGCCAGCATTCTCAAGGAAAGATGGCCGGAGGACCGGATGATAGAGAAGCCTCTACGAGGTAGGTAGGATGGGTTGTTTGGGAGCTAGCCAATGCACGTGACAAAGAAGTGGTATTTGGAGGACACTGTAAATAAACCCAACTTTAGTGGTAATAATGATACACAAATAATGACCCACTTCAACTTTGCAAGCTTACAAGTGAAAACACTTGACTTTGACCTATTAATTTTTCCTAAACAGCCGGTAAAGTTCTTCATGAAAGTAGGGGTGTAATAAGACTCAAGCTCAAATTGCTCGAGCTCAAATTTTGAGGCTTGAGCTTCGCTCGAGGAGGGCTCAAGCTCAGCTCGTGTGCCTATCAAGCTCGAATTTACAATTATAAACAAAACATAATAATTTAACACTTGAGGCCTAATATGATAAAAAAAAACACAATCTCAAATACTAAACTTGTATTTATTCCTAAAGGTCTGTTAGAATTTAAAAAAAAAATCATAAAACGGGAACGAAATCCTGCTGTCCGGCAACTGTCGAATCCATCATTCAGTTGTCGGTGAATTCCAACTGATGAAACTATGGTGGCTTCGGTGTCAAACAATGGAGCGGAGATGGAGGAGAGATGAAGTAGACGTGGACGGTGGTGGTGGATGAATTTGGAGCGACGCCGGGAACAAAGATGGAGGAAACACGGACAATGGCGATGGGCAAAAGGAACAATTGCTAGGTAGGGCAGGGCCGGTAGTGGTAGGGGAGGAGATGACTAGGGAGACGCCAGGTGAGGAACAAGGTCAACGGAGGTAGAGGCTGGGGCTGAATAGTGGTGGGGAAGAGAAGAGGGCAGTGTTTTTTGAGCCGGACTTATATAAAGCTTATAAACTTATAAAAATTGGGTTTGAGTAGGGATAATATATGAAAGTCTTATTGGGCCCGATAAATATTAAGGCCAAGCCTTACCATGCCCAGACTCGACTCATTTAAATACCAAGCCCGAAAATAGGCTTGAGCTTAACAAATCCCAACTCAATATGACTCAAGTCAAACTCGAGCTCGAATACCCTAAGAAAACCCTATGCGTTTAAGCCACTAACGAAAAAGACCAATGCCAGCCTTGCTCCCTTGTACTACGTATTTACTATGACGCACGTGGAAACCGTCCAAGCCTGTAACCAGTTAACGTTCCAAACACTAAAAACGTCTCCGACCTCGTTTGGGAATAGCTTTTGTAATCAGCGTTAGAGTTTTGGATAATTTATTTAACAGTTATGATGAAAACGCTGAAGCTAAAAGCTAAAAGCTAAAAGCTACCATTGAATAGTTTTTTCAAAACTCTAACACTAATCGCTGACGCTAATACCAAACGGGGCCTCCGTCCTTTACATGAACAGGCCCCACAGTCCACTCTTCCAGACTCCAGACCATTCTTCACCTTCTCATTGGCCGGACTATTTCCCTTTGCTTGGTGCCGTAAGAATTAGACCGAGCAGCCGGTTTAATAGTGAACCGTTGTCTTTGATGATCACCCTATCAATTCATGGGATATTTAATCAAAACTGCAGGTAAAAACTGTTCAAGATCATTTAAAACCGCGTAAAAAGGTTCGATTAATCATGTATCAAAATGATTTTTCTTTAGTAGGGTGGGTAGTGACTAGTGATCATAGTTTTTCCTTACGACAGTGGATGAACCGCAGTCCAACCGGTTATACCAGCTCACGTTGGTTCTTACAACATTGCATCTACTTTATTCTTTTCTTCTTTAAATTGACCCCTCCAAATTTTATTTTCAAATCAAAAGGTCGTCTCTCCCCACAAGTGGAACTTGTGCCTCTGCTCCAACCCTGCCTGGTGCGGTGAGGTGTGGTGTGGTGAGTCTCTCTTTTTCCTCCTTGCCTTTTGAATGGTATTGAATTCCTCGATTTGTGGCCGTTGCTTTTCTTTCATTTGACCCTTCACCATCACTGGTGTTCCATTCAAAGAAGCCCACAACCTCCTTTACGTGCATAAACAATCTATTTCAAAGTTATGGCGCCTTAATTACTTGTTGCAGCTACAGTCATTTGTCGAACACTTTCCTGAGGCTAAGCTCTTATCTTATATATATGGGTTTTCTTCAATTTCGGTCCTTGCACAGGTCCCATAAGAATTAGTTAATTCTTACACCCTGCCTGTTCTGATTCATAGAAATGGCGATTAAGATCAACGGTTTGATCCCGGGCTCCGTAGCTGAAGAACTGTGGATGGTTCTGCAATCTCTGGCGTTGGAATGGGGGGATGTGATTGATGATATGCTGCAGGTGGTTCCCTTGAAGGGTGCCATGACTAACGAAGTTTATCAGATAAAATGGCCCACAAAGTCCTGCGGCCGTCCCAGGAAAGTCCTGGTTCGGGTTTACGGCGATGGGGCGGAGCTGTTCTTCAACAGGGAGTATGAGGTCAGGACGTTTGAGTGCATGTCAAGGCACGGGCAAGGGCCCAGGCTTCTAGGCAGTTTTGCCGGTGGAAGAGTGGAGGAGTTCATTCATGCTAGGGTAAACCTAGTTCCTCGCTGAAAAATCTTAATAATGGTTTTTCTTTTAATTATTGGATTGGATTAGAACATATTAGTATGATTATGACGTTTATGGTTCTGCCTACGCTCGCTTTGCTGACATGGAGAAAGTTTGGCTTAGCTGCTTTTGCAGAGAATCGTGAAGAGGGCAAAGGTTGCGTCTTGTTTTTTTTTAATGTTTTGGATTTGATGATACAAGCATGTACTAAAAGAATGTTTAAGGTGGTAGAACCATTCACTTTAATTAATTTGCCTAGGTTTTGGCAGCATGACTTCAAAATGATGGAATATTGATCAAGACTGGCTTCACCGACTTTTGGCCTGCTCCAGTTCTTTGGTCAATCTGCAGATCATAGAGTTTACATACATTGCTGTAGTTTCAACTTTCAAGGAAGGAAAAGAACTTGCAACGCTTTTCCTTTTGGAAGCCAAGACATAATGCCAAATTATAGGACTAATGTAGGCATTGTGTAACTTGCTCTCTTGTAACTGAGCCTGAATTCGGTTCTGTTTTTCCAAACTGTGTATTTTGCCAGACGCTATCAGCTGCTGATCTGCGTGACCCGGAGATATCTGCTCTGGTGGCGAGAAAATTGAGAGAGTTCCACAGTCTCGATATGCCAGGCCCCAGGGATGTACTTCTCTGGGACAGACTGAGGTACGATTTTCGCTCGAGCATCGAGTTGTCTCAGGGTGAAGTTGATGGTGTCTAATGCCTTGGAATCTCTTCGCAGAACATGGCTTGGGGATGCAAGGAGTCTATGTTCCCTAAAAGACGCAAAAGAATTTTGCTTGGATGCTTTGGAGGAGGAAATTAGAATGCTGGAAGAAGAGTTGCCGCGAGAAGATCAGGAGATTGGGTTTTGTCACAATGATCTGCAGTATGGTAACATTATGATTGATGATGAGACAAATGCAATCACCATCATTGTAAGTTTCTTTTTCAGCACAAGGTAGTTGCAAAGTTTGCTTCTTTTTTCCAGAAAATCATGAGTGTTGCTTGCTTATCAACTGTTATTTATATATATTATAGGACTATGAATATGCGAGCTTCAACCCAGTTGCATATGACATTGCCAATCACTTCTGCGAGATGGCAGCAAACTATCATTCTAAGATGCCCCATATTTTGGACTACAGCAAATACCCTGGTGAGTTGCTGTTGTCTTGTGACATGATGAACCAGTTACACTTGTCTTCTTTTCATTCTAAAATCTTCAACCGTCACTTCATTTTTCTGATTTAATTTGCTCAACAGATGTGGAAGAGCGGCGAAGATTCATCCGTACCTATCTGACATCTGCAGGTTTGTATTCTCGATCGATACAGTGTAACGAAGTGTTTTAAACTATTCCTGCTATGGATGTCTGATTCTTGTATTCTATCCATGCAGGTGACCAAGCAAGAGAGGCTGAAGTGGAGCAGCTAATGAAGGACGCAGAGAGATATACTCTTGCAAACCATCTTTTCTGGGGCTTGTGGGGACTAATTTCGGTAGTCACTTTCACTAATTTCAGCTCTCCTCCGTTGTCTTTTTATTTTTTTTATTGCTCTTGGGAATCAAATCTCTGATTAATTCGATGTTTTAACGGTGGGTCAGGGTTATGTGAACAAGATAGAGTTCGACTACATGGACTATGCGAGGCAGCGGTTCAGGCAGTACTGGCTGAGGAAGCCTCTGTATATGAGTTCCCAATCTGGCTCACTTCTTTAGCCTTTAACTTAGTATGGTCCGTCTACTTGATGCTCTAACTGTTCTGTACCCTGTAGATTACATCAGTTGCATAAAAGTGGGAGGGATTAGTAATACAGATATAGCTGCTAGCTAGTATGGTAGTGCAACCAGGATGGAGGGTCCCATCATGTATAAAATAAGCTTGTTTGGCTGCTTTCTTGGGATAATTACGATTTGTCCCTTGAGATTTAGGTGAAATTACACTTTGACTTTCCTATTTCAGAAATCTACACTTTATCCCAATCTTTTTAATATAGTCCAACAGCAATTTCTAAAATCTTAATTTAGACATTACTATAACCATCTTATAGTAATTTCAATCTATATGGTATTTTTTTTACAGTTAATAAATATTTTAAATGATCAGTTTTTTCCTTATGTATTTTTCTTTTAGTTTTTAAAACAGTATTTTTTAAATATCAATTAATTGTAAAAAAAATACTATACAGATTGAAATTATTTGAAAATAATAATTTTATAATCTAAATTAAGATTTTAAAAGTTTATGTTTGATTGTATTAAAAATATAGGGGTAAAGTGTATATTTTTGAAACATGAGACAAACAAAATGTAATTTTACCTAAACCTTATGGGGCAAACTGTAATTAACCCCCTGCGTTCTCTGTACCGATTTTCTGGGAATGGAATGTTCTATTGGTCGACTCGGTTATGGTTTATTCTTCATCATCTATACCGGAATTAGGATTCCTCATAGCATAAAACTAGCTTATATTAATACCCAAAACTTTTCTTAATTAGTAGTTGTTAAAGCCTTAATGTTTCTCGATTAGGAGTTGTTAAACCCTTAATGCCCCTTCTAATTACAAGAAAACATTTTCTTTTCTCATTCCAACTTTTTTTTGCTAATTACTTGTATGAAGAAAACAGAAGCTCCACAACTACGCCAATATTTTATTTTTTTTACAAAGGCTTAAAGGCATTTTCACTCCTCAATCTTGAATGACTAAGACACTTAACTCCTGAATATCAATTCGGTCCAACGCATCTTTTCAAATTTAGAAAATGGTATACCTATGTGCCGATCACGTGTGCATTAAAACCACAAACTTGTTTATCGCTTTTTAGAAAAAAAAATGAACAATTTTTTAAATTCAATTAGTATTTATTCCATATTGGATATATAGCAACCTAACACTGTTCCAATCATCAAAACAGCCATTATCTACGCATAAAGGTCATCCAAAATTGATAACCACAAAAGAGAAGGCTCCTGCATTCAAAGCACTGAAAATGATGCTCAACTTAACATAGCTAGCATTGAAAAGGGGACAACCTCATGAAAAACAGAACCAAAAAGGGGCAAATATACCCCTAAAGTTAGGAGGACAGCAGAGATCAGCTGTTAATGTTTCTTTGCAGGCGAATAAGCATATAACGTTTTCAAGATTGGTTTGAGATTATGGTCTAACAATCCCAAGATTAAATCGGTGGGTTAACTTGACAAAAGCGGATAAGAAGTGGTTAACCTATTATTTTTCCTAAGCTTGTACTGGCTGATTTCCAACCACTTAAAAATCATAGGGCTTATTTGCCTATGAAAATACCTAAATGACAGATTTTAGGGCAAAGTGTAGCTTAAAAATCTTAGGACTTATTTGCCTATAAAAATACCTAAATGATAGATTTTAGAGTGGGTAATTACAAAAACTCCTCTGTGTTGATTTAACCTTCATGTTGCCGATGTATTTTTAAAAGCCTAACTTTACTTTCTTCTTCCTTTATAATATCCGACAATAACTTCTGAAACCCTAAATTAAACTATCTAAAAACTATATTCTAATAATTTCAAATTTTTTAATATTTTTTTCATAGCTAACCAATCTTTAAAAAATATTAATATAAATTTACAAGAAGAAAAATACATTTACAGAAATAAAAAATTGATAATTTAAAACATCTATTAACAAAAAAAAAATTAGAGAGACCGATATTATTAGAAGATGACTATCATACAGTTTAAGTTACAAATTCGAAAGTTGTTATCAAACAGTATACAAGAACTAGGGGTAAAGTGTAGGTTTTAAAATATGAAGGGGCAAATTGTAGGTTACGGTAAATCTCAGGGGATTATTGTAAGTTTCCCATTTTAGAGGAATACTTACCCCTTTTTGTTCTTTTTTTTTTTTTTTTGTAATCCGTTTTTGTCCAATCTTATGCCGCCAGCGATCTCCCGGCTGCTACAGAAGACAATCAAAAGTTGACACCTGTCCTCAGCCAACCTATTACTACTAGCTTTCATATATGTTTGGGAAAAATATAAAAATCCCCTGTGGTTTGGTCTAACCTACACTTTGCCCCCTCTATTTTCAAAAACTACACTTTACCTCTAATTTGTTTTACAGCATCTGATAATTACTTCTGAAAATTTAATTTAAACTATATGAAAATAATTTTCCAGTAATTTTAATATTTTTAATATTTTTTTCTCAGCAAATCGACCTTTAAAAAATACTGATATGTAATTACAGAGAGAAAAATACATTTACAGAAAGAAAAAATTGACAATTTAAAATTTTTATTAACTATAAGAAAAATATTAAAAAGATTAAAATTAATGGAAGATAATTATTGTATAGTTTAAATATAATTTTAGAAGTTGTTATCAGATAGTGTAAAAAATACAAGGGTAAAGTGTAGGTTTCTAAAAATAGAGGGGTAAACTGTACGTTAGGGCATACCTCAGGGGATAATTGTAAATTTCCCTATATGTTTTGACTTGTTTTTATTTTATAGAAAGATTTATTTGTTTTCTTTTCTTTAATCTTGGTAAGAAAAATAATTCATAAAAATTACTACTTTGTAAAGATAATATTATTCAAATAATAATTAAATAAGTAAATTATTAAGATTAAATGAATTCAGTTCCATAGGATAAATAAAAATATTTACAATAAGTAACTTTTTAGTGATTATTTTAGTTTGGAGGCCTATTTGGCTGTTTCTTTCCGATCAAACAAACAAAGAAGAAATATACCTTGGTATTTATGTTGCGACCTGGGAGCCTCGTTCTGGCCACATTCTCCTTTTCAGATTTTTAACCAACTAAATACCAGAGTACTCACGGGCACGACGCACCAGTGGTCTAGTGGTAGAATAGTACCCTGCCACGGTACAGACCCGGGTTCGATTCCCGGCTGGTGCATTCCTCCTTTTCTTTTTGTTTTTTTTTTTTTCTATTCACACATGATTCCATTTCTTCTCCTTTTTTTAAAAAAAAAAAAATTTATTCACACGTGACTCACGCCTCATGTGGGAATCGCGAAAATATATATAACCACAACAAAAGAAGTGCCTGGGAATTTAGACTGGTAACAAATGTTTAACATAATTCAATATAAAAGACCACGGACAATGATAGGAACAAGAAAAAAAAATGATTATGTCAATGTTTTATCACATGAATAGCTATAGGGTACACCTGAAGTAGCTTACTACTCTCTTGTTTTTACATTATTTATAAAATGTTATCACATTTGGAACAGCACATTTTTTTTAATGGAACACCACTATATAAAATAATAAGTTTGTCTAAAGAGAACAACATTTAACATAACAGTACATTTGTCTAAAAAGAACAACATTTCTTACTCAATCAAATAATATTATTTATTAATAGTATTTCTTTTGAAATTAATAATATTCTACACAACATTTTTATAAGGATAAAACAACACTTCTTACTGAATAGAACAATATCATTTACGAACAACACATCTTACAAAATAAACAGTATATTATAGACCAGCACATTTATATGAATAAAATAACATTTCTTATTAAATCGAACAACATTATTTATGAATAATATTTCTTCTGAAATTAATAATATTTTACAAAACATAACATTTTGAAAAATAGAACAACACTTATTGCTGAAAGGAACAATAATTATGATAGAAAAAAAATAACACTTATTACTTAAGGTAATAACATTTATTACTAAACAAAATAACATTTATTGCAAATAGTACATCTTACGAAATGAACAATATATTACAGAATAAGACATTTGTATGATTGAGATAATACTTATTACTAAATGAAACATCAATTATTACTGAACGGGATAACACTTATGCCGAACAGCACATTTTAGAAAATGACTAATATACTACAGAACAACACATTTAGTATAAATGGAATAACACTTATTACTAAAAGGAATAATACTTATTACTAAATGGAAAAACACTTATTACGAATAAAACAACACATTTGTATAAAATAGAACAATACTTCTCACTGAACAAAACATCATAATTTACGAATAGCACATCTTAGGAAATGAACACCATATTATAGAACAACACATTTGTTTAAACATAACAACACTCCTTGATGAATAGAACATTATAATTTATGAATAACATATCTTACAAAATGAACAGCATATCATAGAACAATACGTTGGTATGAATAGAACAATAATTCTTATTAAATATAACACTATAATTTATGAATAGTACATCTTATAAAATGAAAAACATATTACAAAATAACACATTTATATGAATAGAATAACACTTCTTACTTAATAGAATACCATAATTTACAGACAACACATCTTATATAATGAATATCATATTAAAGAACAACATATTTGTATAAATGAAACAACAATTCTTACTGAACGTAACAGTAAAATAGTCATTCTAAAAAAATTGTATAATTTCTTTTTTATTCTTTTCCTTCTTGTTAAAATATATGAGTGCATTCAATAAAATATCAAATAACAACACATTTTTATGAATGAAATAACACTTTTTACTGAACAGAATAACACAATAATTGTTTTTTAAAAAAATCAGTATAATTTCTCTCTTATTATCTTCCTTCTTTTTGCTAACAATTTAATTGCGTGTGTTGTTTAATCACATAAACCAAACTTAAATGATGAAAATAAAGGAAAAAAGCAAAGCAAGCAAAGAGAGTTTAATTCAAAGAAATATATCAAAATAACATAAATATCAAGGGAAAAAAAGTGTTTATATAAAAATGTGTTGGTGTTGAACCGCTGATTTTTCTCTTTCAAATCTTAATTTTTAGATTTTGAATGAACTGATCGAGGTCAGATATTCTTCTTTTCCAATACTTTCGAATTTTTCCCTTCTCTTAAAATAATCATTTGTGCATTCAAATTTGGATTTCATTAATTAGATGGATGAATCCAGTGATGAGCAGTAAAAGAAAGGAGAAAAAAGATGAAATGGATACCAACAAATTCTTAAACATGAGAAATGTGGTGGCAAACTTGTAAATTAGCTGAAAGTTTGTGTACTCAGTGTGTGCTGGGTATATTTTAGCCTTTGCCTTATCACATTTATATAATTGAAAATTACATGTAATAAAAGACATTGCTATTATTATCTTCAATGCATCCCCTCAAGTTGGTGCATGTAACATCTCACTGTGGGAATTTAATTAGGATCTACGTGAGGGGACGTATTGGAGATAACAATAGTAATATTTTTTATTATCTCTGTAATTATTCAATTATGTAAATGCGATGATACTATTACACAACTATTCTTATCTTGTTCTTATCATTATCTACGTATAAATAGGCTGGCTCTTGTAACATCTCAGTTTGAGGGTTCATAATGAATGGAGACGTTATTCCACATTAAACACTGGTTATCAACCTATATTTCTACAAAGCCTTCCACTAAAAATTCCTGCAGCCCTTTAAGGCTCATGAACCGTTAAGGATGCATCATGGAATGGAGAGTTTCCACCAGAGAGTCGATTATTGAATGAGATTTGTTTGTAGCTGCAAACTTTAGGTGTTTTGGAGCCTCAGCTCGATCGAAGTAGAATGCACCAGATACCAACTTCTCTTTTGGCTGCAATGCCAACCAAATAATTGTGTCTGCACCTTCTTCACTCGATCTAAGCTTTCCCGAAAGCCTGGAAAATTTCTTTCTATGAGGAAGCACATCACCCGGAAAACAATGGAAAGGGTGAGCAATAAGACACTCAAATTACATAAGAGTAATGTGACTCACGTTTTGTTGAAATTAGGTAAACTGTTAGCTACTCCTGGTGTCTCTGCCCAACCTGGGTGCATTGAGTAGAATCCGACTCCTTTGTTCTTGTATTTCTCAGCCCAATTTTCTGTCATTGCCACCTAGAAAACAAGAAAACAAACCTGAATCTGCAAAAGTGCCTTCTAACCAGATTAATCTACATGTAACATGTGCCGATGAAGTGCAACATGAAGTGGACCAAAAACTCAACATCCTCTGAGAGTTTGGTTCCTCACTTTTCAAGTTGATTTCAACATCTAGTCATCATTCATTTTACAAGAATCACAAAGCCTTATCAAAATCATCGACAACTGAATTACTAACCTGAACTCGCTTGTTCCTAGCATACTGTTCTGTTCCATCAAAATTTCCACCACTAAACTGCAAGAAGGCAATCAGTCATTAGTTAACTACACGGCAATATATCATACAGCCGCATAATGAAGAAATCAGGAGGGTTAAACAATACTTGCCTGTAGATCACTGGTTAGGGGAACGGTGTACATTCCACCAGAAGAAACTGTTATGACACGAGCATCAGGTGCAGCCTTCTCTAGCAGGGGCAACATTGACTCTGTCAAGGCATAAGTGCCCAACACATTTACAGCAAAGTTCAGCTCGAATCTGGAGGAAGAAAAGGAACATGACAGTAGTAAATCCATTGATTTCCTTTTATTAAAATCTTACTTCAACTTTTAACCATTGCACAATGGCGAAATAGCAACTTAATCTTCTAATTTAAGATACAAAGAGAAGGCCCACCCTTCTGATGTTATTGTTCGCTTGTTCTCAAGCAACCCAGCATTGTTAACCTGTATGCAACACGCAGATCAGAATAAAAGGTCCAATCAGCCTCAAGTGTTGAAACTATTTATCTATACACACAAAAGGGCAAAACTAAGGGCCAAATTCGTTTGAGCTAAAGTCAACTAGCTTTTTTTAACTTTTATATCTTTTTTACCTGAAATCAATTTTATTTGAAAGTCAATGTTATGTAGGTACAATAATCAATTTGAAAGTAAATTTTTAAGATGTTGCTAAATTTTTATGAATTTTTCTTTTTTAAGGCTTGAAACTAGAAAAATTCATAAAAATTTAGTAAGATTATAAAAATTGTATTTTCAATTGATTATTATAACTACATAATATTGGCTTTTAATTAAAATTAGTTTCAAGTACTTTTAATTAAAATTAGTTTCAAGTAAAAAAGATGTAAAAATAAAAAATAAGTTATTTTGTAGTCAATTAACTAAAGTTAAAACGAATTGAGTGTAAGCAGATAACATAGAGATAGAAAACCTGAACAATCTCAGAAGACATTTGAACAGTAACATATAATGTAGAGATAGAAAGGTATAGAAGAATCCCTGTGCATCTCCAGTTTCCTACTTAAGTAACTTGAACTAGAAAAGCAATTTAGAAGATAAACCTGAAAAATTGTAGCATCTTGTTTTCCGTTGAAGCATCTCCTTAAAGTAAAAACATTAGAAATAGAAGAGAAAGAAGCATCACCAGAACATGAACAGGGACATCCTTGGAAGAGAATCTTGAGGCAAAAGATTTGACATCACTGATGGACGAAAGATCACAAATCTGCAAGCTAAATTTAATAAGATATGCAAGATAAAAACAAAACCATGGAACTCTCACGTACCTAAATATCCATGAAAAGATTGCCAATACACACAAACACATATCCATGTAAAATTCATGTGAACTAAAAACTGGTCCACAGAAGTGGTAGGCAAAGCAGTTAAGAATATGTAAGTCAAGATAGCATATTACAGGAGGATGCGTAAAGAAATACCTCCAAATGTACGTTTGGATTGCCCGTTGAGGACTGGATTTTTGAAAGAGCAGCTTCCCCCCTCTCCTTGTTACGACACACCATAAAGACAGTTGCCCCTCTGTTGAAAAACCACCGATATATAAATGAAATGTAGAATATATCCATAACATGAGGATGAAAAAATGTAACTGTAAGTAACACACAACACAACATAAACATGATTCATACCGCGCAGCCAGACCCTCCGCGGTCGCAAATCCAATGCCAGAGTTAGCCCCTGTGACGATGCAAGTCTTCCCATCTATTCGTACCTGCATGTCCTCTGGTAGGAACTTCTTGGCATGTTCCCTACAGATCAAAAACATAAAGCAGAATAAAACACGCAGTGATATCAAGATTATATATTTTACAACTTCCCAGGTATGAAATTGCCCTGATTCCAGCTAGCACACAATGAGTGCCACGAGACAATGGTAATGGTTTTAGAATCAGATCGAAGAACGCAGAGATAAATAGTACTAAAATTGTTTCAGTACGCCAGCACACAACTGCGTCGTAGCATATGACCAAAACCTTGTCTTTGTTTTTTAATTCCTTGCTAATAAACGGAACTAAAGGGCCAAGCAGCACGCTTTATACTAGTTTTAACAGCAAAATAACGGCACGGGCTAGGGATGAAGGAGAAGAGGGTTAAAGAAGCGGGCTTTTGCTCACATGAAGCCGTTCTTGGTGAAATTCTGGTACCCATAAACACCAAATGTGGCAGCTCTCCATGTCTGATCACACGACACAATAAACGGTGAAAAGATGCAGCAAAATCGCGATAATTACAAAAGAAAAAGGAATTACCTTAAGAAGGAACATTGCGAGTGCTGTGACGGAAATGCGAATCTGAATGTGAAACGTGGTATTACTAATTTGACCAGTGCGCATTAATCGGAAGAAGGTTGCTGGAATCACCGAAGACGAGCGGATGGATGCGTCGGTACGGAAGCAACGTTGCCTTCAGTCTGTTTGGACTCTGGAAGTGGACGCGACGACGCGTAGCAGCTCTCGCTGCCACTAATATTTCTGTCCGTCGCATTATTTCTTTGGATTTGGGCCTTGGAGCCCAATCTCACATTCAACTCTTGGCTTCCCGCTGCTTCTTCGTCATTGTTGTTGTCCCGTTTCATTGTGCGGGATTTTGGTATACTTAACTTGGGTACTAAGAAACTTGTAGTTTCACTTCTTTTTCTCCGAAAGTTACTTGTATTTTCACTTTTGTTCAATGAACTTTCTTAAAATTCTACGTTCAGTTTTCTTTATAACATTAAGCTACTTTCTTTTCTTACCTACCTTACTTTAAAGTCAAGATCTATCAAATTCATACCTTGAAAAAAAAAAATATAAGTATCATTTTAAATTTTATGTTTTTTTAAATCATGACACTTCGATTGTTAAATTATGTTTCACTAAAATAGGACAAACACATCTACACATACCTTTCGATATCTATAGTTACATACAACAGTTGTGTCCAACATAGTAGGTAAAAATATGAAGTGCTTTTTCTTTGGCAGTAAATCATAAGAGAGAAGTAACGTGTTCAATTTTGGATTTTAGATAACCACCACACGAATTTAAATGTCGACATGAACATTTGGGTGGCTTTTCACAAACTACTTAGGGATAGGCATAAGCACCCACAAGAGAACAAGGCTGTTGCTTTGTTTGATCATGTGGTACTGCTAAGGATGATAAAGAGTGATAAAATTTCTGATTTTTGAAGCTCTCACATTTTCCACATGAGCAACTCTACCAACATCAATACTTAATGCCCATTTCTGTTACCACTTCCTGATTTTCGATTTCAGCATCTGTGAATGTTAGGGCACGCTGCAGCTTTCTAGGAATGAAGATTTCAACCTCAGCCATATACACAACAGTAACAGGGCGATGATCAGAAAGTTTAAGTTCAGTCCTCCTGTAACTTAATTGCCGCAGTCCTTTACCATATGAAAGTATTCGATCGCACCTGAGAGTTTACATATATCAGAAGAAATTTTGACATCTAGGCCATGATAGCTGCATCTTATAATGGTGAGAAGCATACCATGATGGAGTTCGCCTTCCCACCTTGGGGTCCTCTCCATAGTATTTCTCTGAATTCATCTCGTACTTATAAGTTGGTGCGAAGTTCAAGGTGCCCTCAGACCATCCATCAAATGTATGACCTTTTCTCAGCTCCTTTATGAGCTGCCATGAGGAACATATCAAAATGTTAGTTTCAATTTTCCATTCCCTCCTTGTTTACTTCAAGGCATAATCATAGCAAGGTTGAGATCCACAACCAAGAAAATAATGCAAACACAACTAGCATGTGCTGTTGGTGGTCTGTTAAGAGATATATAAGGATTGGCCTTCCAATTCACTTACTCTAGCCGGGGCTGCCTTTAAATATAGATGGATTTGTTACAAGAACAATAAAACAATCCATGATGGCAGTTTAAAAGTATAGTTCCCCTCGTTATTCTACTAAAGCATCAAACCCAAAATCAACTGGTAATATGTGGAAAGCCAGACTAAAACAAGAGTAATACAGTTCTCTTTTTGCATTGGCCTAGTAATTTCCCCTAAATGTGAAGACCAGATGAAACAACAGGTCATGTGTCCCCAGCATCAAACTCACGGCTAGAAGCGAACAAATATCCGATAAACACCTGCCTTCTGAAACATATGAAAGCCTCCAATTTGAAACGAAATAGTGCAAGAAGGGCCAGACTAAAAATTATAAGCGTAACTTGATAAAGCTTTTTCAAGAACAGCTTACTACCTGATCCCTCTCAATCAACTTGGACCACTCCTTTCTCGAGATGAATTCACGTACTTTTTCATATGACAAGTTGATACGGTAATTTAAATCACCCAACCAAATTATTCTTCTGAAACAAAAGAAGGGATACTAAATGAGACATTATTCTCAAATTTTTAACTTAAAAAGTTCACCATTTGATAGGGAAAACAGGCACCCATACGTCTAATTTTTTAAGCAAGCAGCACAATGATAATTTCATAGCATATGCATGCAAGAGCAGGAAACGAATGGAGTTAAGTAAAAGAACTTTAACTGCATTCTCTATGTGTTTCCACTGTAATAGCCATTAAAAGTGGATTATCCCCAGCTATCCAGGCTTCAAGAGTGCTACCAAGGGAGCAATGACAGCTTTTTAACAACTAACTACTCTCTAAAGTTAAGAGATTCTATTCCTAAAATATGTTCACACTAATTAGAGTGGATGGAATTAATGTGTAAGAAACGCACTCATGGTCGTAAATGGTTCTAGGAAGGCCGATAGCAGAAATGGAATCGAAATGAGTTCTCCTATGTATTTCCTGCACATCACCATTTCTTTTGAGTTCATCTCCATCCTTTTCACCTGCTGTCAGGTGACTGCACACAAAACAGAAAAACGTCTGATAGATGGACATGCTGACTGATACCGATCCCTGCAAGAATTAATGAAGGGCACCATAAGAAGCAATCACACTGATAGTATCTGCTGTAAATCATTGGCATCTGTCAGCTTTGGTTTAACCAAACCCTTGTTTATACTTGAGCAATTGTATATATGTCCAATAAATGATGCGTTTCAGTCATGATAATTCCGAAGCTGAACCAATATTTCTCTAAAACTACCATGCCATTGCAATCTATATATGATCCCTAATTTAAAAGAAATACTACAAGTTTGTTAAATAGGCTTAAAAGTGGACGTGAATATATAACTTTTATCGATACCAATGTACTAAGGCTTGAGTAATTAATCCTAAATCAAGCTAACCATAAGCAAGATTCAGACATTGTCCACAATGTCCCCGTTCCAACCCAACAAGACTAGAAAAGAAAAAAAAGAAAAACTTTCAAAGTACTAGCCTTAAGCATAAAATTAACACAAACTGATATAATTATTTATGATGATTTTAGAAAGAAACCTGAAGTCTAACCAAGTGGAGAAATGAGATCCCTCAACTTCTGTCTTACAATTTAACCAGGGAATAGGTGGCAAAGTCCACAACCATAAAGTAGCCTCTCAAGTAAGGTGGCTGGTCTAAGAAATATCAAAATGACATAGTGGTGCTCCAAAGATTTATTATCCCTAAAATCAAAACAGGAATAACAATTTTATACAAGAAATATTAGAGAAAGCAACAAACCTTGTTGCCGATGTAGCCCATAACCCCCACACCAACTGTGGATACCTTCAAATTCTGAATATGCCTGCGCAAACTTCTACGAACCCAGATAGTGATGAATATCCCCACCATCTGCTTACTTACTATTCTCACGTATTGTGATCTTCTCTTCCGCTTCATGAGGGATTCAAGATCAAGTTCTGCAAGCAGCTCTAACCCTGATGGCACTTCATTAATAGACTTGAAAGAATTAAATGTTTTGAAAGATTTACAAGCTTTGAAAGATTTTGTTGATTTGAAGGAACTTGACTTGTCCAAAATATGCTGAGACAGCAAGTCCAGTGGAGGTTCTGGCCAGCTAAAACCAATTCTCTCAGATCCACTGAGCATTCTTGTTAACTTGCCAGTCTTCTGGATAGCTGGGACACCTCTAATTTCATTACCATTGCCCTTGTCGTCATCATCATCCACCCTCCAGCAGTTCAGCCTATCTAACCGCTTTGAAGAGGCAAGTTGCTTCATGGGACCTTCTTCAATTGGCTCAGCTGGTTTGACATCATCAAAATTTAAATCTCCAAAATTTGTGACTGAACTGTCCACGACCTCATAAAAATCATCGAATTCATCATCCAGTGGATGAACTTGTTCACCAATATCACTATCACTTTCAAGTGAAACATCTTCTTCTATTGTTTCAACATCATCAGATGGCACAAACCTTGATGGAGATGGTGGATCACTATAGCATTTAACTTTCCCATTTGCTGGTCGAATTCTGTCAAGTGTTTCACGAATAATGTTTTCCCACTTTAGGACTGGTCGGCTATCTTGAGCACCAAAGATACTTCCAGCATTTAATGGTACAACTTCCTGAAGTCTGCAGACATACATAAGCTTTCAAACGACACTGGCAAACAACGCACATAGACATATATAATATATTTAAGGATGAAACGCTGAACAACTAAGTGCAGTGGCTATATAAGAGCCAAGCTATACTACCTACTGTCACTGCACCTCAAGATTCTTTTGCTTTTTTTTTTTTTTTTTCTGAACAGAAAGTGTTTTGCATTTATATGAGACAAAAAAGCACTCTCGTATTTTTTGGGAAAATTGAGCCTCTGGCCCCTAACCTTTAATTATTATATCATTTTAGACCCTAATCCCAATTTTATACATGAAAAATTTCTAACCTCATTTAAATGTTCCATTTCCGACCTTTTGTGGATGAAAAACGTTTTTGTAGACCGAAAATGTCATGTGGCATTGCTAACATGAATGTTTTGCCATAATGTCATAATAAATCAATTGTCATGAATGGCATGGAAAAGTAAAAAAATTAAAAAAGCTAAAAATATATATATAAAGAGAGAATTAGATCATCGCCGCCTAGAGGCGCTTCGTCGTTCCCGTCCGTTTGCCTCCATTGTTCTCCCTCATGCCGCCTCAGCGTCTCTCTGCTCGATTCTCTACTCTGTTCACACCAAAAGCATCATACAGCATCAAACACGAAATCAATGAAAACCCATCGTCATCGCCATCGTGCTCGGCCGCAAAGTCTCCTTTGATTTGAAAATTTGGTTTATGGGTCAAGAACAGCACCAAGCTTGCCGAAGAATCTATGGATCGAGCGTTGGACATGAGAAAATTTCTAGCAACGACAATAGGAGGGTCAATAGATCTAGCTCACGGAAAGCGGATTTTTCATCGGCCACCTTCTATGGCTGATTTCCCCATTTAAATCGTCATTGGAGCTTCCTGACGCTACCATGAGGTGTGATTAATGAGGGGTGAGGGAGGAGAAGGAAGACTAAGCAGGATCAAAGTGGGGATGGGAGAGAGGGAGCACAAAAATCTATTTTTCTTTGATTTTCTCTAACACCAGCGATGGAGCTGCGGAGGTAGACAGCGTCGAGGGTCAAAAGCAGTTGAAGACGTTTGCTTGGTGTTGGACTAGGTAGGGAGGAGGAGAGTGCGATGGGGAAGGAAGGGGATTGGACTTGGTGGTCAATATGGGAATCAATTTGGGTACTCGTTCCGAGCGATGACTAGCGGCGGCGGAGCAGGTGACCTGTGACGGGACGGTTAATTTTTTAAAAAGTTTCCTTACTTTTCCGCATTATCCATGATAATTGATTTATTCTACCAACATGGTAAATTGTTCAAGCTAACATGCCATGTGATATTTTTCAATCCATATTAATATTTTTTATTCACAAAAGGTCTAAAATGGAACATTTAAACTAGATCAGGGATTTTTCATGTACAAAATCAAGATTAGGGCCTAAAATGGTACAATAAATAAATATTAGGGGTCATAGATGCAATTTACCCGTATTTTTTTCTTCCAAATGTCACTTGCCTAGTAGAGACTGCATGTTCATGTATTTTTTTTTATTTTTTCCAGGCAGGTGGATGAATGGCACGCCTGACAAATTGCTGCTTCTAGCTATAAAGGTATGAAGCAAGAATGGAAACTAACCTGCAAGTGTGAGGTTTCTTGAAGGAAAGCGTTTCAAAATTCAAACCACATATGTGTAGAATCTTACCCAATTACATAGATGTCAGCAGGCTCGTCGATATCTATCCAATCATCAATATCTAGGTCATCTGGTGGAACTTTTCCTCCTACATTCCATGTACCGACACATACTCTACAAGCATAACAAAGGAATTAAGGAACTGCAGAGAATAGAAAGAAAGAAATGCTGCCAAACTAAAACTGGTTGCAGCTTCCATACATGTTAAGGAAGAATGGAAATCTTACCAACTAGAAGGTAAGAAGTAACAAACCTCACTTCCTTCGTGTTTATATATTGTGCCCGGAAAGTTTCAGAATTTCGTCTCCTTAACCTTGGAAGACCATCTGACAAAGGGGGATGAATTAAGGTTGGAAGAATGCGAAAGGAAGGCAATGAGACAGTGGAAGAAAGAATGTAACTACAAGAAAGTTCAACACTCATAGTAACAATGGGGGACTTATAAAAGCCCAAAGAATGTATCGATTTGGGATTACATTAAGGAACCATGGAAGTTTATTAAAAGCCTGTGTCAGCTTGAAGTTTCTTTTCTTTCCGATGTTTTTTTCTTTAAAAAAATGTATATGTTAGCTTCTAGGGGTGGTGAGGAGGAGCCTAAAGTGGAGAAAATAGAGCGCCTTATAGCTTATTGCCATTTGCCAATCACCGACCACCTTAAGTTCAGCTGATGAATGAATGAGAAAGACCATATGAAATTCTAGCAAAACAACAAGTTCCTGTTATGCAACAAACTGATTCAAGAGTAAACGTTAAGTCCAGGCAGAACAGAGGAGAAGAGGCGATGTCATGGACTCTTGGGCCCTGGCCTATTCTCATTTATCTTATTATCTCTGAGTTGTATTCTCCACTCTGCTATCACATAAAGATCGATTTGTTGCATGTAAGCACATATATTTGCTTTCACTTTTCCTTTCATGTTTGTTTAAAGTACTTATCGCGTCCTTTGTTTTTCATTTGTGCACTACAAACAAACTGCCCCAAAATTAGAAACAAAAATTTCCAACTACAGTATAAATAATATGACCATAGAAGCAACTGAAACATTAATTACCATTGGGGTCGGCCGGAGCCCGGAGGTTCCTCCTCCGCATTATTCTCTCTAAACCTTGACTCCCTTGGCCATGGACAAATGTCTGCAAAACCGCCTCATGTTTTTAGAATCAATCCCCAAAAGGGTTTCTCGAAAACCTGGAAATAATCCCAAACAGAAAAAGAAGAAGAAGAAGAAGAAGAAGCAACAACACCTCCACCATGTTCACTCAAGAACCCAAAACAAATTAGGCCATAACAAAACAGAACTGCGGGGATTGATGCCACAGGCTGGTCGAATGTTACCTGCGACATCGGAGTCAGAGTTGGAATCATCGCCGTCGTCGGGGTCGGCGCTGAAGTCGGAGTCTTTGGCACGGATGTTGAGTAGCTTGCGAAGGACGAGTCGAGGCCAGAATAGCTGCACGAAGAAGAGGAACCAAAACGACAGCGTTGAGCCCAAGCCAACTTCTCCGGAAGCTCTCATAATCAAATCAAACTCCAGAAGAAGAAACCGGGAAGGGAAGAATCGGTACCTCTGGTTTGCCGCTAAAACTGTGAGGCATTTCTGAAGGGAATTGAAATGGGCAACAAAAATGAGAAGCAAACAAGAGAATATGAGAAGAAAAGAAAGATCGGATTTGTTTTGCAAAGAATGTTGGTGATTGCCGAGCAAGTGACTTGGCCGGCAACATACCAGTTGTGGCAGTGCAAGAAAGAGAAGCAGTAAATTAATCAGAAAATTTTAATACGTCATTTCAGAATTATGATGAACTGTAATTTTATAAACTTTTCGTTTAGCAGGGAAGGGGCGGCCGCACTAGTAACAAATTGGTCAACCTTTTACCGTTGAATGAGTTCAGTATGGTTATACAAGTCAAAAGAATAATCTGCCTATTTCTTCAGACGTACGAAACAATAAAGCCAGCGACACTAACGCCGTCTCCTTCACTTCACAAAAATTAACCATATTACCATTTGTAATTATTTTTAGAATTTTGAAAAAAACTACTTCCTCCATCCCAGTTTACTTGGAACATATTTTTTTTAGGATATCCTAAAAGATTGAAACATTTCTTCTTTTGAAAAAATTTAAACAATTAAATAATTCCTTTACACAAAACCTAATAAAAGACTCTTTTTTTAATATCCACTCAATCTCTCACTGCACAAAACTTAAATTTTTTTTCTTTTTTAATCATTATTTAAACTTTTACTACATAAAAAATTAACATAAATTACATACACCTTAATCTCCATACCCAGTCAAATGTTTCAACTTATTTGGGACGAATGGAGTATTTAATAGTAAGTTGCTTCTAATTATTAAAATTGTTCCTAAATTAAACTGTGAGTTTGCTTCTTCGATGCTGATAAGTAGCTCATCAATGCGCTTTCGATGCTTGATTCACTTCCACTGCAAATTTATGGGTTTTTCTACTTGAGAAGTATGTACAAAAATGTTTCTACTAAAAAATTTTGTGTTTCACAACTCAAAATGTAAATACTCATTCTTTTGCATCTAATTAATTTGTGACATATGGAATTCTTTTTTGTACAAAATTTTGCAATATTACTTATGTACCATAACATATGTCATTTTTCGTATTCGTTCATATCTTTTTCTAAAATGTATCATTCTCATTATGCAGAACTTATGAACATTTCTTTATTATAAATATGTTCCTTAGTAAATGGTAAATTTGAAAAAACATACTAATATATTTATGCCACTACATGAGCTACAAATAATAAAATTTGGAACAAGTCATATAAGTCACATAGTCAATTATAAATCATACACATGATTGCAGGTGGCAATGTGCTACAACATACCATGAGATGACTATTTGCCACATGACCGTCCTACATTTCCAACGACCGTTATACATAGCTACACGAGTATTATTGCTTTCGCCATCCCAATTCCCAAGTTGAAATATTTGAAATTATGTATTATTTTCATTTTTTTCCCCTTTATTTTCGTAAGTAAATCAAACCAATTAAGATGAAAAAGATAAAAAGAAAATTGAAGTGACAGTTTTAAGTGATATATGATAAGTCAATTTACTACTAAATAATTGACTCCCTAATGCGTTTGCTTTACGAAGCTCTGCCTCCCTCTTCCGATGACAAAATAATTGTATCCAACGAATCCAAGGCGACTGGTGGTATGATTGAGTTATATACAATACTGTAACTGGTCTGCATTTTTCATAAGAAATTATTCGAAGTAGGTTATTGTGTTTTTTGGCCAATTCATCTTAATTTAATTTAAATTAATTTAAAATAATTTATTTTTATTTTCATGTCTAAGAACTAATATCATTTAAAAGTTAATATTCTATTAAATGATAAATTTTTATAATGTTATTAAATTTTTATAACTTTTTTTAGGATTAAAAGTTAGAAGATTCATAAAAATTAATAACATTATATACATATTCATTTAATGGATTATTACACCTATATAATACTATCTTTCAAATGGCATTGGTTTCGGACAAAAAAATATATAAATATTGAAAAACTTTTATTTTAAATTAATATAACTTAAAGGTAAAACAAATTGACACTTAAGAAATACTAGCATTAGAACGCATTTGGTACTTTTTTTTCTATATGAAGAAATATCTCTATAAGTACTAAAGAGTAAGAGATATTTAGTATAAAGAGCAGGGGAATGCCTTTTTTTTTTTTTTTTTTTTTTTTTTAGGAACAGAAAGCTACCGCCCAACAAATCAGTGTAATTGACATTTATAAGGAACTTGGAAGATGCGGGTTTCAAACTTCGTACATCCGTTTTAGTGTCCTTAAGCTTCAAATACTTAAAGTTGAAGCTTTGGAGCATCTGGTATTGTTAAATAAACAGGAAAAAGATTGTGTTTTAGAAATATTCTATAATATTGTCTCTTATATCTTCAATAATACTAAACCAATTCCGAGATATTGTCGAGGTTTTCAGATTGAAAACGTTAGACGTACGTTATAAAACTTCTAAAATATTCATGACTTACTAAATGTTGTGAGAAAATTAGTGAATGAATCATATACTAATTTTAGTAATTGTAATCGTTGTGTGTGTGTGTGCATATCCCCCATCCTCTAGTAATTAGACAATCTTTTTTTAAAGGTTTTAGTACATTTAGTATATAAGAGCATCAATATGATATTTGCAATATTATATTAGAGAATTCATGTCATATGTCAATATTTGACAGATATATGTTGCCAAATAAATGATTCGTTTAAAGATCAGTAGGATAATGGTGGGGTCCAAAAAGCTTATACAAACTTTTAGTGAATTAGTGAATGAATCATATACTGATTTTAGTAATTGTAATCGTTGTGTGTGTGTGTGTGTATCCCCCATCCTTTAGTAATTAGACAATCTTTTTTTAAAGGTTTTAGTACATTTAGTATATAAGAGCATCAATATGATACTTCCAATATTATATTAGAGAATTCGTGTCATATGTCAATATTTGACAGATATATGTTGCCAAATAAATGATTAGTTTAAAGATCAGTAGGATAATGGTGGGGTCTACAAAAGCTTATACAAAAAGTAAAAGTTATTTGATTGAAGGGGAATTATTTGTATAATCCTTACTATGCAGAACTGATGGAATATTATCGCAAATGTTTAGTTTTCATTTTTGATAAAATTATTCAATTTTTAGCCCTCGGTCTGCTCCAAATATATAATATAGAAAAGCACGGCATACCATTAATTAATTTGAATTTATGTATATACAAAAATATGCAAATGAAATTTCACGGACACAAAATTAGTGTATTAGTATATTGCAGTGGGGCATAAAATTATAAGACGACAGAATGGCCTGGGCATATGCTAACTGCTAACCAGGAGAAATTCATCACCCTCAATCTACTGTACTCCTATCTATAGAGGTTTCTAGCTAGCTAGCTAATAGCTATGTGTACATGTGGTCATGGTTAATTCAAATGTTTGTATCCAGCTGTACATACAGAATTAATCAGAGCTAGCTTTCTAATTAAACTTCTTGCTTATAGTTATAGCTAGCTAATTAATACCATACACATGATTAACTTAATTATAGAGAAACAGGTCATTTAAAAGGAAAATCTGAAGACCTCTTTGAGGTTATGTGTTAATTACCAGATCATGAAGAAATAAAATTAACCAAATCAGGAATGAATTAATTAGCGATCGAGCGAGCTTACGTACATTACATATATATATATATATATATATATATATGACAAGCATGCATACCTTAATTTGTTAGAATGAAATGATTGGGTTGCCTCCTGCACTGCAATTAATTAAAAGAAACGGCCTCTAATTCTCTGTAATTCTCTTCTCTTGTGATGATCTCGCTCGCTCGCTCTTCCACTGATCTGCCGGATATCTATATATATGCAGTACCGACGACCGCTTTAGGTTTTGTTTGCAGAAGAGGCGAGGCCAGTAGGAGCGTGTTTGTTTCCCTAGCTTCTGCTGTGCTAGGCCTGGCCTGGCTAAGCTTGAAACAGAGCACACAAAACAAAAGTTTTCCCCTCGCGATCCAGTCTCGTTGAGCTGAGACTGATGAAATGTTCTACTTAATTTCTTACCAAAAAACTGGGCAGCGGAGAGAGGAGAGGGGGCGGGCACGGGCACGGCTGGAGTTCAATATATATATATACTACAATTACGTACAATACAAGCACATCATGTTTTGTATTGTCATACATATACAAGTGGTTTCCGGCCCGCCATATCTTTTCACATTTTTTTGTTAGCATGCATTTTTAATTCTCTGATGAAGACGTATTATTACCAATTACTGCAAATTAAAAATGTTCACAAACTGTTTGATTTGCAATTGAAAATTTAAGACAAATATTTTTAATTCCTCACATCCAGTCAAATACGTAATTCTTTCGTTTACAAATTTCATACATAATTTTAATACGTTTAGCATAGTAGTTTTAGGCTTCCATATACCCCAATTCTTTTTATGCTTTTTCTCAACTTCTTTAACTCCCACTTCCCACATATGCTCGTTAGTAGTACTTCTCACGAATGACATGCCATGTATATATGTGTAAGTTTCTTTTAATCTGGTGTGTAAAATCAATCAAGAAGAATGGAACTAGCTAGCTTAATCACTAATTAAATCTTGTACCTGTATTTCAGAACTAGTTAAAAATCATTAAAAAAAACACCAACATTTGCCATCTGGTCCAAATCAACTACTATTGTTTTTCTATCTTAAATATACTACTCATATTTTTAAGTTGGTCAAATTAGCGACTCTATTAAATTAGTTGCCAATTCAATGTCAAGTTCTTACTTCTAATGTGACAAGAATATGTTTCTACTCAAACTCTAATACATTTAATGAGGCATAAATTCATAATTTTTTCAATTTGTAACAAAACATACTTTTTTAACTCAAAAGATTATCAAAGTCATGATTTTTTTTCTTGCAACATATACTCATTTCGTACAGAAATCTTCTCACAATTTAATAGAAAGTGGCCAATTTGGTCTATTTGGAAATATGAGTGATATATCTGAGTGGAAAAAGAGAATATTGGCAAATTTGGGCCAAGTAAGAAAGAGTAGTGGTTATTGTGATTTTTACCTTAAGAATTCTAGCCAACTAGTGGTTCCAATTTAGATTCATGCATGTACGTGACACACATCCAAGTAATAACCTTATAAAACAAACGCTAGCTGCCGTGCGGCTCCTGGCCCAGCTATTTGCCAGAAAATGAAAACGGGCGAAACAAAGGTGTTACTTGACATTATTATCTATTACTGACGCATGTTACACTTTCACGGTTAATTTATTCGGGTTTTGTTTCATCCACTAATTAATTAAAGTTTTGCTCCAAGTTTGACTTTGACATGGTCAGAAGGGAATAGAAAACCAGATTTTTTTTTTTCTGAATCGGAAATCTCGAGAATATGCCAATATAGAGCAGAAGGAAGTTAACCTGCTGCTGGGAAAATTACACCAGTAGCGGACGGCGGAATTGGCCCAATAAATAACTTATAAATTAGGAAATTAACCCACTGATGACACATACTACTTAATTAACCAAAAACTTGCCACAATTGTATTGTAACCGATTCCCCTAGGGCATAAGAGTATGACATGCTTACGTGATTAACTCTAAAATTAAAATTTGAAAACCGCCACACCACGGATAGGCCGTCAACGTTGGGGGCACCGTCCACATGGTTGGCTTGCGTGGTCGCTGATTGGAAGTACTATTTTACCCCTCAACCCATGACACTTTCCAAACATTTATTAGGAAATCTTCTTGATGTAGGATTATTTTTCCAAGTAGGATCTTTATCCCCTTTTGGATTAAACATCAGCCTATTGGGCTAAATATATCATGAACTAGGCTCTAATAGGCGGCCTCAGCCCAAGTATTTGGCTTTAGGCCGAGTTTGGTAGTAACATGTCCCCCCTTAAAAAAAAATGTAGGATATGGGTCCTGTTGGGTTTCGGGAGCCAAACAAGCGCAACAAAATTTAACCAAAACCCTCCATGATCCAAGTGAAACGGGATAAACCGGGTGTTCGAAAATTTTCATACCTAATTTTCGGTTGAGATCTCTCATCCAATTGTAGAGTCGAATCACAAAACCTGAACAGTTAAAGTATTTAAGCTCTCTATGGTATCCACACGAGCCTCTCGGGATCACCACGTTTCTGCTATGTCCCGGCAGATGCATTTCTCTTGCGCTCGTAGTACTAGCTTGCATCATCCAAGGAATTGCAAGAGAATAGTGCGGCTGTCCTTTTTTAGGAGGCTAGGGTAAGAAGCTACGAATTTCTCATTAAAAATTGTATTTATAGTGAGAATTAACTTTCAGGCCTAATGGGTTTCAAAGCCATAATCTAATTAGGCTTCAATTTCAGGCTCAATAATGGCTCAACTTTTGGGCCCATTATTAATACGAAATTATTGTGAAACTATAACCCAAATAATCAGTCCATGCACTCTAATGATCCAAATAGCTCTATGTGTGTGACCCAATAGGCTCTTACCACGTTGTCAATGATCATAAATCACATTTATGATCATAAGCAATAAGTGATGTCTAGCAACACATCATTGCTACCTAAGTGACAAGATTATTGGTGATTCGACTAAACCTTTATGATCATTACCGATATATGTCATTGTCCCTTTGTCCAAGATATCAAGACTAAGCACGAGACATGGAATGTGTCACTCTCGTATAGCCCAATCATTGGTTTATTGATTACCGAGTAGACCAACTTAAACTAATGACATTGATATCGTATATCAACTCATCCGAGCATGGCCATGCATTTTCTAAGTCTCACTCTATCAAGGAACTCGAAGATATCACTCCCGTTACATAGGAGGAACAAATCTCATCTTGATCATACAAATCCCTCCGCATGATATGTGACATATCCAATGACCTCCTTCAAGTTCACTCAGTCACGAGCAACAAAGAGAAATATTAAAGTATATGACTCACATGTAGGGAACCTTGATAATCTTAGGTCGAAAGACTACATATACCATGATCACTGTGAGAATCACTTATGGCACTCATATAACGATCCATGTAGTATTCTCATAGTAGGTCGATCCAGTAACAAGTTCTCCAACTTGTACCCATATGTAAACAACATATCTTATATTAGCCTCCACATATGCTAGTCGTTATATATCATTGAAACCTGCTCCACAATAATACTAGACTAGGAATATTTAAGAATATCATTATTTTAAGGTTAAAATTATGTTTATTACATTACGCAGAAACAAAACAACAAATATAATTGCTGGATTAATGCCTTAATAAAATATCATGACTCAATATGCAAAAAATACAATCATCTCATGATTGGCTTTTGGGCACAACACTAACAGGTCCTGCATTATTCAAGGTCAACAAGCGCAAAACGATGCCTCCTCCATAATAACACCTTTTGTGGCAAAATGGCACCTCTTAGATAAAGGAGGCGTAATAACATGCTCTTGGAAATGGGGTGCGAAACGACGCCTCCTAAAGAAGGGAGGACTAACTGGTGTCTTCCTGGACATATGTGTTGCTTCACAACAGTAAAGTATGAGTTGAAATGACACATGTTGAATGCACATCAAGCGCAATTGGCAGGCATATGACAATTGTGGCAATTGAAAGCCATGTGGCATTCCATTATCTGCTCACTCAAAAGGAAATGATGGTTATGGTTTTTGAGATGAAAGGTAAAGAGATCCCTTAAGTTTTATAACCACGAATCTAGACAGCCAGATTGTCATCCATTCACCTCTATTTTGTAGCCTCTATCCACTATTTTTGTTTCGAACTATGAGACAAGGACAATGCAAAGAGAAGATTGCATCGACTACTGAGGAAGGGGAATTGAGTGTCGAAGTTTGGGGCCGGGGGGTGGAGGAATCAAGTAATTTTGGAAGATTGGAGGAAGAGAAGAGCCTATGTTTGACCACTCTTGTCCAATCTTAGTGCCCTGCTTTAAAAGGGGGAAATTTTGGAAGAATGGGAAGAAAGGATTGATATGTATGAAACAACAGAGAGGAAAAAAGAATATATTCCAACTTGATTATTACCATAATTATGTAATTGAAAAAAAAAAAGTTACATAAATTTATCCCAAACAATGCATTGAACTATCCCCTTCCATGCTGATAAACGCACAAAATCTCACCTAAACTAAGAGAGCAAGACATCAACCAAATAGTGGTGCAAATACACCAACAGTACTCTATCTTTCTCTCCTTGAGATAAGACACAACATATCAGTGGCAAAACCACGTAGGGGTGCGAGGGGAGGGGGATTGCTGCTACCTCTTAAGAATTTTAAAAGTTTGTAAATATTAGGTACTAAGTTGGCTATTTTGTGAGAAGTTAAGGACCCAATGTGAATTTTCCCTTGAACCAGTAAAGAATATAAAAAGGGTAAATAGTGTTAGCAGGCCTAAATCTTTACTTTTCATTACAAGTTTGTCCTTAGCCTCTCAACTATTACATATTCATCCTAAACCATTTTCTGGCATTTCAAATTCACCCATTGACTAACAATTAATGTTGTTGATGACAGAACTGGGATAAATATATAACAGTTGAGAAGTTATAGATCAATTTATAAGAAAAAGTAAATTTTTAAATAATTTTTTATAAAATTAAATTTTTATAAATAATTTTTTTTTCCCCAGGTTTTGGTCATCGCTAGTCTTATCTCCGCCTAACTCTAAAACTTAAAAACCTACTTCAGACATTGCAACAAACAATTATCTACCCCTAGAGACTTATTAACTTTAATTAGCCAGTTGCAACAATAAAGCACCTATATATCTAAATTGGACTAAAGTTGATCCGCCCATTGGGCTTACTTGCCATATGTGGACAAACCGGCTGCCTAGAACAAATAAATTGTTTCGAGTATAGAGACAGAAAATGGTGCGTATCATGATGTTTATCCGAGTGTAGTCCTCGTTAATTAATTTCTAAAGAAAGGCGAAGCGCACTATTGAACCAAGCCTTGATCGCTTATCACGTTATTAATTAACTAGTTGATCCGTTTCCCTTGTCTGTTGGGAGCACATGATCTCTGTTCAACTTAAATTACTCACTCTAAGCAAAATCTTAATATAATACTCGGCTATTATTGCAGCTATATATTGCTTAATTATAGAATCCAAGTGAAAAGAGACAAGACACGGCTTTTTTAAGTAATCCTATTCGAATTTTTTGGCTAACCGGTGGTTCCAGTTTTTGTTTGTAATCCAGTTTAATTTTTCTAAGTTATTATTTTACCTGCTTCGATACACGAACCACGAATGAGCATGATTTTGTTCTTAACCGTCGACCGTTCTTTTCTCCAGATGGGTTTTGCCCTCTTGGGCCTTGATGCGACCAACCAAACACTACTTTCTATTTCAATTTAGTTTCAACTAAGAATAATGTTCATAGGAAAACCTGAAAAATCCTTATAATCTTTAAATTCTCGAAGTACAAGTCAGAACTCGCAAATCCCCAAAAGAAAATTAAAAAAAAAAAAGTCTAGAAGAGAACGAAAAAGGGGATAAATGCGCTCCAGTATTTCTATTCATTCATTCGCAAGTGTCAGGGAGGCCAGTCCGTTTCTAACATCAGGTCCTCTATCTGCAGAACGTCGGAGCACCGCCATGGCCTCTGCTACCTTCTCCTTCAGAGCTTCCGGAGACTCCATCAGATGGAGCACCTCGGTTTGGTCCATCTCTAGCAACATGCCCGTCACTTTCCCCGCGTTCTCTGCCTCAAGCGGCTCAACCAATGGGTAAAGTTGTTCACCCAGCATCTGAAAGCAGAGAATATGATCAGTATACGTTATTATGACTCACATTTTACCTGGTTATATTGCATTACTAGATTACGACTTTTTTATACTTCACTTTAAAACCGTAACGTGTCTTTATATTACTACTGGATTCATGCTTCGAAGAAATGAATCATTGGCTTACCCTGGTTCGATCCTCTGGAGTAGCAGATGCTAAAGCAGAAGTAAGCGTCGATCTGGGCACTTGACCAGGTCGTTGTGCGTCGGCAGGTGCGCCTGATACATCTAAAGCAACCGGGAAAATTGGGCCCATAAGACCATGAGGAACTGCAGATACGTCCATGGCATTCCTTCCATTCCCCATGAACCGAAAACCTTTGCTGGCATTGCGGTGCACCATCTACAACGTAACAGAGTACATAAATAAAAACTAAAGTTCAAGAAACACAGATTGGAATCATAACCAGCATAACTTCTAGCCAAACTGTCTCAGTTCCTATATGGCTATATCCATTGGTCCAGTCTTCACATTAATATCACTCCAACAATATGTTTAAGTGAATGAACCTTTTCTTCCGCAACCATGGAAGTTTTACTATCCAAATCAAAACTTGCCAAACTAGTTTATCAATATGGAGAAACCTGCATTACCTGTGGCTGCTGTTGTAGGTTCGCTCCTCTACGGAGACCCAATCTGCGAACTGGTTGGCCTTGCCTTGGAATACCAAATGGCATCACGTAGTTTGGGGGCAGGTTAGGTCGCATCCCTGGGAGGAGTTGCATCGGCTGCTGGAATCCGTAGCCGACCGGCTGGGGAGGAAGCAGACCTGGTGCCTGCTGACCAAAATAAAGCTGCTGGGGGCCAAGCCTGGCAGAAGCAGGATGGTATCCAGGAAACCCTGATGTAAAAGGTAGCGTTCCACACTGGGCTCGGAGCTGGGCAAAGTAAGCCTGGAACAGAAAGGAGTTTTATCATCCGTGTAATGCAAGTTTCTGAATTTACTCATTAGTTTGATCTTATTTCCTCACCAGAGCATACGTAAATCAATTGAAAGAAGAAATATATCAAAGTATAGTCTTCTGTTATCAACTCGTAAGTGTTCCAGAAAAGCCACAAGTTTTTGGGTGCAGGTTCAGCAGTGTATCATGCTCATGGACTGTTAGGACTAAATTGAACAAGAAGGTTCAAATATTAAGTAAAGATGGCAAATGGCATTTTAAGATGGAAAAAAGATGCAACTGGATCACCTGAAGCCTAGCTTTTCTTTCTTCCTTGCGTTGTGCAACAGCAACATATAGAGGTTTCTTCCCGATCATTTTCCCATTCATTTCATTCAGCTGGAAATGAAGTAGCATTGATGATCAATACATGCTGCAGAACAAAACGCTGCCCCGTGGATAAAACACAAAAGAAGTGGAACTTACAGCTATTGTGGCTTCCTCAGTTGTAGAAAAGGCAACAAAGCCAGATCCCTTGCTAAAACCTTGTGGATCCAGCATAACCTGAGACATGAATTTCCAATAATAACATTACCTAACATTTTTGGAGGAAAGCAGTCGGTACTTAATTGCAAAGCTTTGTAAACAGAAGTAGATTTACACGTATAGGAAAGGCTCACCTTGCATGATTTAATAGTTCCAAACTTGGAAAACAATTCCTTTAATTTGTCGTCATCAATATTGTCATCAAGATATTTGAGATACAAGTTAGCACCTTGATATTTTTCATATCTGCTTAGTCTTTCCTGCTCAAACCTGCCCCTTAACTCTGCCTCCCTTTCCGATTTCCTTTGGGCCCTCCCCACGTACCACACTTTATCCTCATGTTTAGTTCCATTCAGCTGTTCCACTGCCACAGCAGCTTCCTCTGGGCTTTGGAAGTTGACAAAACCAAAGCACCTGGATTTCCCATTCTGATCCTTCATGACAATAGCACTACTGATTGCACCATAAGTTCCAAAAGTTTTCTCGAGGTCCTCATCAGTCGTTTCATCCGACAAATTTTTGACATAAACATTAGTGAACTTGGTTGATGCATTTGCATGGAGCCTCTCCGAGCGTCGAACATGTTGGCCAACATAAACTTGTTTGCCGTTCAGAAGCATACCGTTCAAACTTTTGATTGCATTTAGTGCAGCTTCCTCCTTTTCAAACTGTACATATCCAAAGCCTTTGAGCTGCCCATTGGCATCAGTAGCCACCTTGCACGACAGCACATTCCCGAAGACAGCAAAAGTCTCATACAGCTCCTTGTTGTCGATTGAAGGATCAAGGTTCTTGATGAAAACATTGCCACACCCGCTCCTCCGGATACTTGGGTCCCTTTGAGAAAACATAATCCTGATTGGTTTTCCATTGACAGGAGTGAAGTTGAGAATCTCCTTGGCCTTGGCGGCTGCAGTGAAAAATAGAACATTTTACCCAAAGGTAAAGGGTAAGTACTCCACAATCCACATATATACAACTTCAAATTCAATTACGACAATCTAAAATAAATTTTAAACCCCAACAACAGCTTTCTCGCTTTTGGCTCGATGTAAGACTTTCATGAAGTCGGTGGGGGCATGACAGGGACAAATATACCAATAACAAGGAAAAAGAACAATTAATGTGGAACAACCAGAAATGAACAGTGCCATGCACAAAACTTTTAGCAAGACTTGATACATATACCGCCCAGCTGGTAAAATTTTTGTACAATATTTTTTGATACATTTAATGTTCCACAAAGAAAATAGCCTTATTCCCAGATCAGCAACACGAGGAGACCATATTGATACGGAAGAACCAATCAGATTACACATAGAACACACAGCGAACCGAATAAATTGATTTTCAGATATTTTTAAACATGAAAATAGTAGAAACCACAAATCATAACAAGACTAACAGTAGTAGGATATTAAAATATGAGAGATGGTGAATTACCGTCGTCAGGAGTACTGAAATTAACGTAAGCGTAACCGAGAGAGTATTTCTTGTCCTTATCCCTGCAGACCTTAACGGATTCGATGGGGGCGACGTGGCTGAATAGTTCGTATAACTGGCCGTCATTGACGGCGGAGTCCAGATCCCCGACGTAGAGCGAGGCGTTCTGGAGCAAGCTAGCCGGTATAGACTGAACAGCTGCCGGCGACGTCATGGGTCCACGCTAAATTCAAACTACTAAAACAAAAATTGGGGTAGGGTTAGTGCAGAGGGTTAGCAAGAGAGATGCGGGAGTATTTTTTTGTTTTGGTATGAGATTTTTCTAGAGAATTTTTTTTGGGGTTTTCCTGTTTTTCAGTTTCCCTTGTCTACTGCGAAAGAAGCGACGAGAGAAAGTGGGGAGAGTAGCAGGAGGGAAGGGAATTTATAGGGGAGGGGGGAGCCGAAGAGTCGTGGTCCGAGGGGGAGTAGAGTTCGGGGAGATTTAGGATTGCGTGGAGGTGGGGCCTGCGGGAGGAGGGTGACGTGTCGTCTAAGAAGCGTTGTCAGTTAGGTTGCTCGCTTGGCTTCTTTGTTTTGTTTCGTTTCGTGTGGCGGTGCTTCACTTTCTCACTTTATGTCTCTGACCAATGCATGGCTGTGCAATTGCAACCGAATATTGGATCTCGTTTGCGGCGACATATCTTGAACACTAAAATACTCCATCCTCTCTGTTATTACTGTTTCTAATTATCTGGAGAGGATACCATGTGTTTGGATTGTGCCTGCCTAAGTGAGTCGCATTTTGGAGGCTAAAAGACGCCCAAAGAAACAAACATGTTAATTATGTCCGTGGACACATGTTTATTATGTCTTGAGACATGCCTACATATAAACGAAACCATTGATGTGTCTTCAATGTTCATAAAAAATAGAACACTAATCAACAGATTTAGATACATGTGTATTACACTTTTATGCATGGGCTAATAAATACTACATGAACACATGCATATAACATTATATGTAAATTTATCTCTATAAAAAAAATTATAGAATTGTGCCTGTATAGAATGTAGTATGTCATGGGACATATATTGAACAAGTAGGATCGCCTTTATTGAGGTCTACAAGATCAATTTATACAAGTGTAGCACGTGTTTTAGAGTAACCACCAATCAATTTATCTAATGGACACCTTATAATGGTTAATAAGGAATTCTAAGATTTCTAGAAAGAATAGTGGTAAGACAATAGACTAAGGGGCAGTTTGGATAAAATTAATTAGATTAATTGGTCAAATTTTTAGGCCGATCAAAAGTGAGCACGTGGGATAGGTATGAAAAGAGGCTGAACATGGTGAAATTACATGCGTTTGCCACTAATTATTGAGCTGTGAACTCACCTCTCTCCTCACCCTCTCGCTCTTAGCGGCAAAAACAAGGAAAGCTGGGCATTGTGTCCCTTTCGTCCGCCCCTCTTCTTCGACGCCTTCTCTACCCTCTCCTTTTCGTCGACGCCTCCTCTTCCCTCTCCTCTCTTCTCCTCTACCATGCCTCTGCGCCGACGCCTCCTCTGCTGCGCCTCTCCACCGATGCTTCCTCCACTGACTCCTCTCTGCCGATGCCTCATTTGCTGCACTTCTCCACCGACTCCTCTCCGCCAGTGCATCTCTTTCGATGACACTGGTGGCAGAGGACTTTAATTTGGATGGGCACCAGAAACCTTGACACTCGCAACTCTCACTCCTGGACAATGCTCCGTCACTCCTCCTCCGACAACGAATTCCCCAGCGTTGTGGACAGCGACAAAACCAGCCATCTCAGGCAGAGCCGTTGTCCCAAGTAAATCAGCATCGATTCTCCGTATCTAGGGATTTTTTGGGGTTAAGATTGCTTACAAAACTGATATGGGTACTTCATAGCAGATTGATGCTACTATTGTTCGACAAAACAAATCTGGGTTTCAGATGAATCGAAACACACCAGCAGCTCGATGAAATGCCTGACCCATGTCTACCATGATGACACCATTTACTCTGACGGCACAGGAAACCTTGACACTAGCAACACGATTCTATTTTTGGGCTGGGTGTATTTCAACGACCATAAAAGAACGATAAAGAGAGAGAAATCAGGCTCGTTTACGAATCTGGATGCCTCCGAACCATCATGGCCGTCATAGAGCATCTTCCCACCTCGCGAGTCGCGAGCTCCTCCTCTAGCCACCCAGAGCCTCGAATCTGGTTCCTCTTAGCCCCTTCCAACTCCTGTGGACGAGATTGGCGGCGGACTTTCCAGCAACAACTTTGACTTCACGAACCGTCCGTCATCCGTTGTCCGCCGTCGCACATCAACAATAATGGATGGGTGATTCCGATTCCCACCTTCGTCTATTTTCAATTATTTCTCTATTTTGTCCATTGACTACGACGTAGGACTCATTTAAGTGTGCCTTCGTTCCTTATTTTTTGATTCTTTAATTGGGAGAAATGGTTATGTTCGACTGAAACAGTTATGGGTGATATAATTGGTCATTTATCCATGAGTTTTTGAACTGGGTTCATCATTTTGTATGTAAATTCACTTCTGCTGCTCTGGTCGTTTGTCCTCCGTCATCGCCGCCGTCAGCTTAGCTCGTCTTCAAACCAAAATCAGTTGATTGGTTGTATCTAGATTGCGAAATCGTCACCGTTTTGCATTCTTTGCATATTACACCGGAGTAGAGCAGGTAAACGAAGCCTTTCTCTTCGTCAGCGAAGAGTGTATGAGATGGCAGATGGTGGCATTGGAAAGTAAATAAACCCAACTTTGTACCCAATTAGCCTTCTATAGATGTGGGTTGCCTTGACCCACTCCATACCCGGTCAAGACCCGCGAATAATGAGTGCCTATTAATTAGATTAATGTGAAATGAACTGGCCCTAAAGTTGTTGCTTCTCCTTTCCTCAAAAAAACTTTAGAGTTTATTAGCTTTTTCTTGTATTGTTATCCAAATAGTGTCCCCTATTTATAGTGGGGAGCTATATACTCCCCCAGTCTTACATTTTTTGCAACACTTTCCATTTTGAATTGTCCCAAATTATTTTAAACATTTACTTTTTTAATAAGTTTTATCATGTATCTTTACTATTATACCTTTCATTCTTTCATTACTCAATTTCTCACTTCCACCCTAAAAACCATTTCTCAATTTTCTCCTCCAGTCTCAACGTGGATGACTTTATCATTTTTCTTGGTGGTGACGGAGTGACATTTCTTCCGAATCAAGTCAATGGAAACTGGAGTGGGGAAAGGAGGTGGCGGATTAATAGAGATGGAGAAGGAGATGGAGATGACAAATCAAAGCGCCATATGGTAGATTGAGGCAAAATAGTAGATTAAGGCAAAATGGGCAATAGATCGATGTGATGGAGACTAAGGAGACAAAGGCAATGGAGGTTAAGGTGTTGGAAATGGCAAATTGAGTCGACAGAGATTAGAAGCAATGGTGTATCGGAGATGGCGACCAAGGAGATGGAGACACTGATTGAGGCAACAGAGATGACAAACGAGGTGTTAAAAATGATAATTGAGGGGACAATGACGAGGTAATGACAATTGAGGGGACAATGGCGAGTTGATGACATCAGGGACGAAAGCGAAAAGATTATCAAGGTATGGTTGGTTGCCAAGGTACAAGGGTAAACTATTGAAAACTGAGGGTCACCTTAGCCCTTGCCTTGGTATATGTGAAATACCAAATGTTTCAAAGAAATCGGGACAAAGAGTACGTGATTAACATGAATTTTTTAGATTAAACCTCATTCAAATCAAATTTGTAAAGGTTTAGATCTCTTAGGATGCAATTTGGCCAAAATACTAATTCAAGTCTAGGAAAACTCTTATGTTGTTGTTTTGGCCCTATATTTTTCACAAAATCACAGTTTAACCCTATATTTCAAGGGTTTGTCAAATTGACCCAGAATTTTTCAAAATTACCAAAATTTCTCCAAAATTTTATAAAGTTGTCATATTGCTCCAAATCTTCTAACTTTGCTCAGAATTCTCTAAAAGCTCCATTTTGCCCGGAAAAGAGTGGTATCAACAACGAGTAGGCTGTGTTAAATTCCAAAGAATTTGAAATACAAGATTCCTATTACTTTTGTACTGTGATATGATATCTTAATCAAAAGGTTTTAGGAGCCAGGGTTTCAAAAAGTCGACTTCAAAATGCAAAGCAATTTTTCAGAAGTCTAGTCAGAACATCATGCAGATATTTTTTCTAGTTAAATTTATATTTGCATAGCTCTAACGTATTTACAAAAACCAAATAAGTTAGTATATTTCCCACTGAAGTCGAAATACAATGCTGCATGATAGCTAGCAAAATCGATTGTTTCTGTTAAAAAAAAAACCTATTGCATTGATTTCTAATGACATGTGAAACTCTCCGGACACCAGCACTTCCTATGATTGGGAAGAAATTACAATGCTTATGAAAGCAAAATTACTATTCATAACGACCAATGCTCCCGCATCAACATGTCTAGGAACATTGTCAGAGACTCAGAACAGAAAAGCCGGATTGGATAGACACCTCAGAGGATAATTGCCAGAACAAAAAACATTGAGATGGGTCCTTGAAAATTGAAATGTGGCTCTATATCTTTTTGCTTTTTCGGTCTTCTCACTTCCCCTACTAACAATTGGCCCTTCAATACGCTCACTTTTGAGCCCAAAAGTTACCTGGGCTTCAAATAACCTCGTCGCGTACTAATTAACGGGTCGTGAATAGTGTAATTCCCAATCACCTACTGCTACTGCCAACGGAAGCCGACTGATCAAGAATCGCAAGTAGTGCTCATCAACAGATGCTACTCTGGCATACTAAAGCATAATCGACTCGAGCCTGTGAACAGAGTTAGCCCACCCTTCCCAAAATCAGTCCATCACGATATCTAATTCCAACTATAGAAGATTTTCTTTTTTCTTTTTAATAATGAAAGAAATACCCTATAGAGCGACTAGAAATAACCCTGTAGCTGGGCTCCTTTCCAAATTAATAGACAGAACAGTACACAACGAAGAGATCATTATCTTAGACTGAGACTGAGACACACCAGTACAGGCAATGTCCTTTGATTCCAGAGGTTGCAACAAGCAACAGAAGTCAGAAGCAAAGAAAACTTGTCAAGACAAAAGGCCTCAGTAAGTGAGAACGATACACCACGAGTTCGATAGCTGTACAATGACTACATTGGAGGCCTAGGAATGATCAGACTCCATCTGATTCAGATGGAAGCTCCCTTCGCTCTTCTGATGAACTTGCACCTTGAATTTCTCCTCCTTGTCGCCTCTTTTCAGCTTCAGCAGCATATCAAATTTTGGCAGGTCTTCCACCACCTGGTGAAGTTAACACGCATTAGATGCATTAAACATCAGCACACCAGAATTGCCAATGACGAATTTAGTGACTGGATAAGGGGTTCAATAAATCAATTGGCAGGATAAGGAATGGTGAAAGACAAGGATTCAGTCTCATAGTGCCACTCCTCAGCTTGAAAATGCCAACCATGCATCAAATAACAGGACAAGGGACATGGGAGGCAACGTCAGGACAAAGGACCATAACACCTAATTGACTTTGGGCAACGCCATTGACATATCACATCCTCACCAGAAGAAACAATTTGGGGAAATATTAAAAGCAAACCATAACCAAGTAAATTCCAATTCATAATGAGATATGGACTCGTCCAACTTCCGCAGCACAAGTATAATAAAATCAAACACAAACAAATCCCAAGAAACCACCATAAAAACACGACTCCAGATGATCATAATCGGTTCCAACTTCCCAAGAAATGAGGCTTTTGCACGTTAATAACCAGGTATGTTGGCCATAACCAGTGCCAAAAGCAGGATTAGGGAAGAACTTGAAACATGATAAGACATGCGTGGAAGGGTGTTTAACGGTCCTATCTGCTCACCTCAGCCTCTGCGTGGACTATCTCTTGAAGCTCATAAGGTAACAAGGAATTCGATCTCTGCTGAATGCTCTTGAGGGCATGGTTTGCAGCATCCTGGACTAAAGGATCATGAGTTGGCACTGCTCGCCACCCGGAGCCATGTCCATCTGATCAAATATCAACATAAAACTTATACATCTGTCTTCTCACAGATAATGATAGGCTTCGGCACGCATTGGCCGGAGATGGACCAGAAACATCCGTACTAACAGATGGAAAATAAAACAGTAATGAAGATACTATGAGAAACAGTATATGATCATCTGCATATGGCGCATCATATTTTAAAAGAACCTTCCACAGATTTTCTAGAATAGTATAAAGATCGTCTGAGTTTCTTTTTTTTTTTAAAAAAAAATTGTAATCATGAATCTTTCCAAGTTTTTCATGGCATTGGTGAAGGTACTCACTTCTCCAGTCATTCTCCCAATAAAAGACAACGAAAACAGAATTCTCCCCTCACGGCGTTCACAACCCAACATAATCCAACCTCTGTACTGAAAAAACTGTATATATCATCGTATTAATTTTTCCCCCTTTTCCAATATCAACCATACAGGCTAAATTTGCAGGTATGTCTCAGAAGACTAAACTAAACTAACAACACATATGTTGCTGGGGTTCATACCAGCCTTCACTTTGCTCGTGCCAAAAAACATTAAGATAGAAGTTCCCATCCACAATCTTCATCAATTGGAGTGGAAAGAGCCCGTAATTACAAATAAGGGGCATCATCAGCCCTAGGAATACATTGCATAGAGAGGCCAGCAAAGACATGTACCCAGATCACAATATTCATAACATAGTACAACAACCATGCTAAATCCGAGATGTAAAGGAGAATTTCAGGAAATTGAGGATCAACCTTTCTTGACACCGAGATCAGATGAAGTAAAGGAAGGGGCGTCGCAATCACCGGCGTGCTTGAACTCCTGCAGCTCCTTGAAGTCCATCCAAGGCTTGACCCAGACCTTGGCCTCATAGAGCTTCTTCTTGCCCGCATCAATGATTTCCAGAGTAAGATGGTGGAGGGTCCCAGTCACCACCTGTTCCTTCGCCTTCACTACCCTGGCGAACTCCAGCATCGCATTCTTCAGGACAAAAAGAACAACAACCACAATCCAACTCGTAAGTTAAATCAGAAATAACCTCGCACAATTAGATGCATTATGAAGCGGAGATAAGCTACGAAGTCGAAAACGAACCTCTCGCTTGTTGTGTTCTTCGACGGCGAAGCGGCCGAGGCTGTCGATCTCGAGGCTGTTCTCGGCGCCGCGAGACTGGTGAACTCCTCCGACGGTGGGTAAGGAGGCGGCCTCCATTTGTTGGGTGCACAGCCCTGAATCCGCAGAGAAGACGAGGATCGCTATGAATGCCAGTGAGGAGAGGATGAAGGGCAGGCGCTTCATTTGTTATTTGTTGGCTGTAATCGAGCCTGCTTTTATAGGATTTTGCTTGTCATACTGATAAGAGGTCGCATCGTGCTCGGGCCTTGGCTTGCGGCACGTGCCAGACACGTCTAACATACTTTGCTTAGTTCCTAAGCGAGGATGGCCCGTTTCCGCCTTTCTTTAGTTGACGGTGGTTTCGCTACCCTTGTGTTTTTGAAGTTTTGGCTTCCATTTTGCAGCTTGCTTTCGTAACTTTTTTAAATGTATGGCAAAAGTATCAAATTCACCATTAAAGTTTAGGGTTGAGAGTAGATATGTCATTATAGTTTTTTTTAACCCAAATTTTTACTAATATTTTAAAATAGACCGAATATGCTACTAAAGTTTCGAATTAAGAGCGAATTCGTCACTAGCCATTAAAAATTTAACAAAAAATGTTAAAAAGCCAACAAAAAAATGTTAAAAATAACAAGTTTTGAAATTTTATGGTGATAATACAAGTTTTATGAAACTTTAAAGACTTTTTATAATTAAACTCTCACTCTCTCTCAAGAATGCTAGAGAGGAGATTAGACAATAGAGACAGATGGATGACAGTGGTGGGGTTGGGGTACTGGTGATAGAAACAGCAACAAGGCTGAAGCGCTTATAGCAGAGATCAGATACTCTTTTGATAAAAATCTCAAATGTCTTGATATTTTTTTTAAAAATGCATAATAACCCAAAGATTTCAAAATTTGCTATTTTACCATTTTCCGTTGTTTTTCTAAACGGTAGTGGCATATTCAGCCCATTATAAAACATTAGTGGAAGATTGGGAAAAAAAAACACTATAGTGGCATATCTGCTCCCTACTCAAAACAATAGTGACAAATTTGATATTTCTGCCTTAAAAGTATTCTCATATTTTAAAATGTTTTGGGACATCGACAAAGGAAAGAAAAGTAAAAAGAGCAAAAGGGGCATATCTCCCGGTGAATTGTTTGTGCAGGCATAATTTACTATAATTTTTTTTTACAATTAAATACATTACTAATATTTGTGATCGCGTGAAATATTACATTATTGTTTTGATTATAGGCAAATTAGCCACTTACATGTTTAACAGAGAAAATATTTCATTTTCTTTTAGAGTATTCCATTAAGTAAGCTGGATAATGAAAATAAAAAACCAGGTAAATACCATTCTTTTAGACAAATTACACAATTTATTCCCATATTATATTCATTAATGCAAATAGGTCCTTGAACATAATAAACTTTTTTCATTGTTTTCCCTTCTTTTTGTCAACCATTCAATTAGAACTCAAATTGCCTTCAACCAATTTCTTCTTCCCACCAAAACCCATATTACCTTCAATAGCAAGATGACTTTGAACCACTGATAAGAGTCTCACACTAACCGATTGGTCTTCTCAGTTACAATTGTTTTCTCTTATGATTTTCCCTTTTACTCAAAATTGTTTACAGTTTCTATAGTTTTTGGTCTATCACCTGCCGATTGAATGTCAAATTATTGTTTTCTCTGATGTCAAACTATTGTCCAATGGCTTCAGATTATATTGATTCTCCTTTTATCATTCCATAATTGTTCTATAATCCTCCACCCACCAAGTGTTTGATGAAATGCTCAATTGATAAAAGATGACCTATGTGATTTACATGGTTTAGGTGGGTAAAAGCTTGGACTTTCATTCAGGTGAGAAAAATTAAGGAGGTGGCAGCAGGAGAGAGGGGGGGAGGAGGAAGAGGATGATGGAAGAGAGAAGAAAAAAAAATTGAAGGGGGATTGTAGTGTGAAACAAAAATTTATGGGCTAGGTTAGGACAAAATGTGCCATATTAACATCCACCTAGGCTTGTCATGTCGACAATATGTGTCACATCTTCTCCCAATGCGTACAATGCAGTGGTGGCGGGCAAAATCATAATAAAAGGTAATGTTGATGATTGATTTACCTGTAAAAATACAATGGTGGGCGATCTATCTAATGCAAAAACATCAATCGGGGTTTGCTAGCAGTAAGAGCCCCAAGTTGAGCAGAAGCATTATTTGGATAAAATTTAAAAAGTTGGTTATATTTGAATAAAATAATTCTATTATTTTAAAATTTTATCAATTTGATTAAAATCAAATTTCTTGTTCAATTATTGGATTGGTTATTGGTTCCTATATTTGAAACTGAATAGACTGAATAGTAATAAATATTTTATCAGTATCCATATGGGTCATGCATATATAAAACTGCCTGCTTTTAATTTTGTACCATATGTTATTGATTCTTCCATAATTTTGGGCATAAGATGTAAAATTCTAAATATTTATCACATTTTTTCCCATTTCCAATATGCTTAGGTCTTAAAGAGCCAACCTAAATAAATTGAAATATAATTTAGACGGTTCATATTGGTTCTAACATATAATTTGTGAAGTTTGAATTTTTTTTTGAAAAAATGAAAACTGATAAAATCATTATGTTTGGTTCTATTTCAAATCGAACCAACTGAATGGTCACCTTTAGTTGGGAGAATCACAGGCTTAGTACATTTTTTCTCTCTTATATCCATCAATTAACATGATCATTCTATAGTTAAAAATAAAACAGTGTACAATCACTTCAACCATATTCTTAGTTCGGATCATAAAAATTTTCCTAGTTGTTTGGTTTAAAGATTCTCAAAATATTTTAAAAGTAACATTTTAGAAAACAACAATCCATAATTTTTAAAGCATAATAATAATTGAGTATCAATAAGAAAAAGAATCGAATTAATATAGTGTTTAGTTATATTGAGAAAATGATTTATTTTGGATTCGCACTTTTTACTAAAGTTACCTATCTACAATTTTGGAAAGTAATTTTCCCAACTCCACATATTTTACAACATATTATAAAAAGAGACATTTCTTTTGAATAATGAAAATCCAAAAAATCATTTTCTCTATCAAACGAAACAGAATATTGGCGGGATTATTTTTCCCTCCATTTTTATGTTTTTTAAATTGTAAATTATTACTTTTCAAATTGTTACTCTTTCACTATTTTACTCTCGAAAAATTTTGAAAACCCTTAAACCAAAACAATCTCTTGAAGTCACATGCAAAATATCCAAGCAACTTCATTCCCAAACTACACATTTAGAGGTTAACTTGGGTTAAACTTGAGTAAGCCAACCTCATGTTTGACTTAATATTTGAGTTAGACGTGATGAACTCATGACCTAGTCTTGCCTTTTTTCTTTTTTATATATATACTCAGAACAAATGAAAAATAAATAAAAGACAAAGAAACAAGATAAATGTGCCTGAGTGATTCAATCCCATGGCACCACAACTAGTGTTATATGCTGTGAAGTAAGGGTGAGGGAGAGAAATTGATCCATCAATAGACCTTTCTCCATCAATGGCCGCAAGGTGTGAAGAACTTGAACACAATATGTTAATAACTTAATATTGTGAAGTTTCTTAAATGCTCCTCAAAGGCCCAGCAGCAGCAGACAACCCCAACAATTGTACTAAGCTTAGCTTGTATGCATGGATTAATGGACCAGTTGTAGCTGGCAATGGCATGATGTCCATCATAACCAAGCAATACCCAAGTTGTTACCAGAGTTCGGCTTCCATGCGCCATTCACAAGATATACTGTAGGGATTAATGGACCTAGGCTTGCCTTGCTACTCACAAAGATCGAGACATATGCATGGCCTAAACTTGAGTTTCTTTAATTTTTCTCATCTCATGCTCAAATAATTTGTTTATCAACAAAATAGGTTTGAGCCAAAATAAATATGAAAAGCCATATTTTTATATTTAAAATAAATTAGAAAAGTTAATTTAACGCTTATATACTTTTATTTATAGATAATCTTAAGCGTAATTCTTTTTTTAATATATATACCACCTTTATTTTTGGGTAAAATCCACAGTGGGTCACTTAGTTTATTTTCTTATCTTAATTGGGTATTTGACCTTAAGATTATCCTAATAAGCTACATTTCCTCCTATTGCACATCTCATTCAAATATTTTCTATCAATTTCGGCGTTAAATTAGATGAAAATTGCTCATGTCACAAAAAAAAATTAAAATAATTTTAAAATAATACTTTTAGTCCTTTAAATTTTTAAGACATGAATTCTAAACCATAAATTCCTAAATCTACTGTTTACACCACCTACCAGATTTCCCTCAACACCAATGGCTAATTTTTTGATGAAGCAGACCTCGTCCATTTCTCCCCAACATCTACTCCATCTCCATTGTCCGTTTTCACTATGGCTTCCTCCTCCATTCGCTTCTCCTCGACGTCTACTCCATCTCCCCTGTCCGTTTTGCCTTAGCTTTCTCCTTCGTTCATTTTTCCTCTCCCTTAACCACTCAATTGCAACCATTTGTAAACCCACAAAGGTGCTAAAGAATTTCGAGAGCAAGTCATAGCACTGGGCCTGTATCTTCGCAAAGGATTCAGCGATTCGTACCTATACTCATCTAATAACCACCTTAACGTCTGACGATCGGCAAGGCTGACCAGCGATGAGATCAGTGTAACCATGGTTTTATTGTTTATGTTGTTGGTGACCGAAACCCTAACTGATGACTAATTTTCCACTTAAATATTCTTGTGATTTTATAACTTTCTCCGAAGACAGTTGGGCAATCGGTTGGCAAGCTATTAGCAACATGGTGGTTGGCTAGCAACTGAAGGCCGATCAGCGGCTAGGCAGGGGTTGGTAATTGAAGGGTAGTTAGTTAGGCAGTGGTGGGCTAATAATTAGAGTTAGAGTTCTTAAAAATTTAAACAAACTCAGATTTGATTTGAGATAAATTTGAACCAAATTATATGAAATTAAGCAATCAAATTATATGGCTATTTTTTTTCAATGTGTGCTCTATGCAACTGAGCCATACACTAGTGATTTTTATGAATTGTGGTGGCTGAAGAGCGAAAAGAGATGGTGGTGTAGAGAAGGAGAAGGAGAAGGACAAAAGAGTCTATGGGAAAAATTTATGGTTTAAATTATTGATATAAAAACTTAAAGGATTATAAGTGTTAGTTTATAATTTATTTTAATTATTTATTTTGCGATGTCAGCATTTTCAATCAAACTTAACCCTAAAAGTAAGGGAAAGTACCTAGGTAGAGTGCGCAATAAGAGATAAACTATCTCGTTAGGATAACATGAAGCTCAGGTACCTATTTATGATTAAAAAAAATAAGCTATGTAACCCCTGGTAGATTTTACCCTTTTATTTTTACTTTTTATTTTATGTGTAACTAATATTATTTGAAAGTCAATACTTTTTGTTTAATATCATTTGAATAGTTTTTTTAGATAGCAAATAATTTTTATAGATTACTTCTCCATGCAACCAATTAAAAAATAAAAATTAATATAAAGCATTTAAATTTTACAAAAAAAATGTTCTAGATGTGTTTTTGAACTTTTTAAAATGTAAGATCTTAGTTGAATGTATAATTTGTGAAAATAATCATAATGTATAAAAATAAAAAAATTTTAACGCATTATAATAATCTCAGACGAACTAAACTAAAAGCATAGATGTGAGGGACTATTTACGCCATTTACTCATTTTTTGATTTATGGAGCAAGCCTGCAATTAGATGTGAGGGAGAGAGGCTTAAGCGGGTTGGCCGGCTACAGCGGCGGCGAGGATGAACGACTACGAGATGCTGATGTCGACGACGGATGTGGAACTCTTAAAGACGGCGTGGCGTAACGAGAAAACAGCTCCGGAGATCCTCCCTTACGAGCATGGGTTGGTGAAGAGAGCCAAAGAACAGATCCAGCTTATGGTACCGTGGATAAACCCTTTTAACTTTCTATTGTTTCTGCTTGAGTTTTTGTTTGAATGTGCCGTAATTTGTAATGCTCCAAAAAAATTTTCTTCCATATACTCCAATCCAGTTTGTACTCTAGGAAATCCAAGGATTTGTTTATTGCATATTAAATCAGGATTATGCGTGATTCCGTGTGCGTGTTGAAAGGCCTTCTTGGTTCACATTTACAGGAAGAAACAGTAGATGAATTCACAGAAAGTGGCCAGGATCCTCTCATCGTGTCGCTATATCAGATGGATATTGATAGGGCTCAGTTTTTACTGAGGTCTTATCTCAGAATTCGATTGCAGAAGGTCGCTTTTAGCTCTTTGTTTCACTTTGATTGATCTTTTGTTATTCTTAAATAATTAGCTACCTTTCAGCGTAGCTTTCACAGTATTTGGAATGTAGCCACTCAATCATCTAAGTTTAGCCAATAGTTTTATTGCTTGCGTTGTGAATTACTTGTTTCACAACACTTGATTCTCTATATAACTGTAACACAGATTGAGAAATGTATGTTTCACATTTGGAAAACTGATACATACCGTGATCGGCTTTCTGAGGAGGAGAAAACGTATGCTGAAAGGTAACTAGTGAGTGGATCTCCTCTCCTTGTTTCCATTTTATTTAGAGTTTGATTGAGATCATTCAATCAAATTTAGTATTGCGATTGCAGGTGCATTGGTGATATCGGGAAGCATCTTGAAGAGACTGTTCTGTCAAAGTTACCAGAGAATTATCAATCTGTACTAAAGCAATCTGTAATAAGTGAAGAAGATGATATGGGTAATTTTGCAATATTTGTTCATTACCGGTTGATGTTGCATTGCAAGCATGTGCATAAATCCGCATTTGGTGTATTTAAATATTGTTAAACCTATCTTAAAATGCTTTTTCATCCGGACTTATTTGCACTTGATAGGAGAACATTTGGGGTCTTATCTTTCGTGTTCTTAATCTATTTCACCTTTCAATAATTGTTTCTAGTGTTCAAGTTCAACAAATTTCATTATCTCTTGATTAAATAAACACTCACTTCGGTGCATGGGCTCTGCAATTCTATTGGCATTTTTAGCATTCCATGTAGCAGCACTTAGCTATTGGGTTATAGTATCTTGTATCTTCTTTAACCAGATTCTTTATCTTTTAGAGTTAAATTGTATTCTTAAGCAGAGTTGGTGCAAAATTGAGACTTAGGGGAACTAAGTGCTATAGCTACCGAGCTTTTGCGAGTTAAATTTATGTAAAAGTATCTCCTTAACTCGGGCAGATTGCATCAGGCATTGTGAGCATAAACCTATGGACTTGTCTGAACTTAACATGTCCTTTGAGTTGGTTGACAATGGGTAGAAAGAGAAGTTTTTATATTCTGGAAAAACAAAAAAACTCATTGGAAAAGGTATTTTTGCATTATTTATTTTGGGAGCACTGTTTTCTTAGATTGTAACAACAACTGGTGAATGTGAGCTGACATGTTCTCTGTCACTAACATTGCAAGGAGATTGCAGGGATAAATACAAAATATGGTGTACTCTCTTGTCAGATTAACATGGTTAATGACTTTAAGAAAGCATCTCGCATCTGTTGAACTTAGTGAAGTTTTCTCAAGATGCAACCCAATGGTATAAAAGCTCTTGGCACTAATGCGTCAAGTTGTGGATGTCTTTGGTTTGGGTTGGTGCTTTCCTGGCAGCTCTATTTCTTGTTTAACGTAGATGTAATTATTTATAATTGGTATCCATACTCAAGTCAAGGCCCTTCCATTTGTTAAAAAGTATGTTAATTTGCCCATTCATTTGTTAAAAAGCATGTATCTACATGTTTGAGTGCATGAGTTTACACAAGTTAACTTCTTTCTATGTATCTCAGTTCCTGAGCCACAATTAGATACTTTCGTTGTTGCAAGTTGCAAAAGGCCTACTGGAACATTGTATCTTGATAGCAGCAGGCAATCTGCCACGTTTGACCACAGGCAATGTCACCATCCTTAGAAGTTTCTGATCATGTCCACCTCTTCACCTCTTCACCTCTTGGTTGCTAACTGACCTTTGTCTCTTTGATCTTGCAGAGATGATCACTTTCAAATGTTTCCAGGTGATCTATGCATCATTCGTTACAGACCATTTCAAGAGGAACTGATAGCTGGAAACATAGAACTGGTCTAACTTCCTCTGTAGGAGTGACAAAAACGAGATCTTTCCTCCATTATGAAGGTTCTTCCATTTCCAAAACATTTGGTGGCATGTCCGATGGGCCTAATTAGTGTAATTCATTGTACACCCTCGAAACCAAACCTGCTGATTCTGGTACTGTTATTGTTTGTAATCTGTGGAGTTTGAAACTAAGAAAAGGTACTCTGGCAGTGTATCCTAAACCTGTGGTTTGACATTCTTGGTTGGAAATGTCTTTGGAGCTTCTTGAGATAATCTGTCAAAACACTTACTACAGGCATGCCATTTGTGTTGGATTTGTTGCAATTATGATTTAAGTGTTTTACCTGCGCAAATTTTTTCCCTTCTTTTCGTGCAGAATGTAGCAGCTTTGATATGATACTTTTAGTTATGTATGATTTTCACCGTAAAAAAATCTTGAGCTTTCCATAGTTTGTCCTGAACAACATATATATTATATCTAAATTCATACAGAAATCAGTAGTCTAAAAAAACTAGACTACCTAAATTAGAGAAGGAATAATATTTGGATACAATTTGAAAAAAAGGAGCGATTCAGAGTTTTCACTGTATTCTAGTCCGGATTTAGTACACCCGAAGCTCAACTGGAATGCTTCCAATTCTTCCCTGAAGAATACTGTTCCTGAAAAAGAGGTAATACGGCATACTCTGAAGCATTTGATTATGTTACCAGAGGCAATTATAGTTATGGATTTGATCAGCAGCAGTAGCACTGGAATCAATAAGCAGACAGGATATGCTGTGAATTGAAGAATGACTCAAGTGCAAAGATCAAAGAAAAGGCCCGAGGATGGTTGGAATCATTGAGCTTACCAATTGTTATGTGTAATTGCCATTCCCTTTTGGAAGTTCTGAGTTGTAACAAAATGATGAGTCCAGCCACCCTGCTCGCTTTGCTCTCTCAACATGTTGCACAAATTGTTTCTTAGCATCAGGCACATCGAGAGTCAAGTCATCAAGAGCTTCTGCAACTCGGCTGAAACCTTTCAGCATCTGGTTCATGGTTATAAGTCCAGAGCCAAAGCACTCATCAAGCAAGTGCCACAACCTGTCATTCTTCTTCTCTATAACAATCACCAGGGCTTTCTTAACAACCTCATGGTGGAAAAATGGCATCCCTAACTCCTTTATGCAGCGGTAGGCCTCTCTAACATCACCTCCAGATTCATACTCCTCTAGAAGCTTTCCAATTTTGTCTTTGACATCCTCAACAGCCCATCCTGGCCAGATGCCTTCTCCATTTCCACCCCAGCATCTTAAGATCCGTTCGCCAGAAAGTCGAGCATTCAAAAGTGATTTTGCCATCTGAATTACTCTGCCTCCAATAGACTCCTGGCCTGAAAATTGGCTTCCGATTTCTTCCAGATGCTGTGGAGCTAAGACTTCATCTACCACAGCTCGAGCCAGGAACATAGCCAGATCCTCCACAACAACAGGATTGTCAAGTGCAGTGTCATCCGCAGATTCTATCAGCATTACAAACCCATTTAGAACATCATCTGCCGGGAAACAAACAGATGAAAGTAGAACTGAAGCCATCTCTTTCTCCCTGTTCTTTCGATCCATGGCTAGAGTTATTAGCCTCTTGACAAATATAGCATTTAGATCAGCATAAGAGAAGCAGTTCTCTGATTCTAGACAGCTAGCTACCTCAGAGATATCTGCGGATAAGAAATATTCTTTGATGATCGACTGAGCCTTTACCTTGAAAACTTTGGTAGAACTGATATCTTCTCGAGATCTTGTTTCTGGATGCAACGAAAATGATTTCAAGGATGAGACGCATAGCCATCCTTCAGATGCTGCCTTAGAGATCAGTGACTTCAATATCTGCCGTGCCTTGGGAATATCAAGGGAGAGATCGTCAACAGTATCTATCATCCTGCCAAACCCTTTAGTCATCTGGCTTGCATTGATCAAACCCTCCTCAGCAGCTTCCTTCAAAAGATCAAGTAATCGCCCTTCAGCTTGATGCCTCTCCATAGCCATCACGAGGGCTCTCTTGACAATCTCATGATGAAAAAAAGGAACTTTCAGATCCTTAATGCATCTAGAAGCCTCTTTCTTATCACCACTCGCTACATACTCTACCAGCAGGTTGTTTATGCTCGCCTTGACATCCTCCACAGTTTTGTTCCTGCTTCCTCCCCATCTGCGTTCTATGATCTCCGTGTGAAGGGGTGCCGCCAGGTACCCTTTGTCAGCTCTTTTCAAGACTTGCACTCCCTTAGAATCCAGTGGAAGCGAGTCCATCTGCTTTTTTATAAATGCAGGTGGGAGAATGTCATCGACAACAGCTCGGGCTATGAAAGCAGCAAGAACATCAACTGCGTCCGGAATGTCTACAATCAGGTCATCTGCTGCTTCCACCAACTTACTGAAACCCCTGTATACTTGCGGGGGGTCGATCACATCCGCATATAGAAGAGATAATAGAACAGCTGCCATCTCTTTCTCCTTGTCATGCCTGTCCATCGCTATGGACACAAGCTTCTTCACGAAGTAATAATTGTAATTCGGCATGCCCAGCTCTCTTATTTCGTCTGCAATAGAGACATCGTCATCTGTTGCAAAGAATTCCTCCACGATTACCTTGACCTTCTTCTTATACTCCTCAAAATCCTTTATTGCTTCACTTGCAGTATCACCATCACATTCCTGCACGCATCATGAAAACCATTTCACCGTGACCGAGTTGAAGGAAAAAAAGACAAGGGAGGGCACGCAAGAAAAAACCAAAATTGTTACTTAACCTCACTGCCGTTGTAATTCGGATCGTTTGGGTCAAGAGAATGGCCTATCTGCAGCCCTCCATTTGCGGGACGAACATAGATCTGCTGCGACGGAGCGACTATTGATGGTTCTATGCTTTGTAAGCTGGATCGTTCAAGCTCTCTGGACTCAAACCCATCGGTGAGGTCCATTGGAAATGGATTCCTTTCTGGTCTCCGGTCACACTCCTATTCTCATTTAGAAGACCTAACTTGCGTCACAAGAAATGCTTCCTGGGAATGTTCGGGCTTAGGTAATGATTTGTCGGAGCGACAGAGCACACCGGCGGCCGAGACGTGTAGATCTATGCTTTGCTTGGTTGTAGAAGAGAGTTATGAAACATGGGAAGATTTCAGTTTCTGTCAGGGGAGAGGGAGCATTAGTTGCAGTTGGGAATGTTTTGTGAAGTTCGTGGATGTAAAAACAAGTTTGGGATCCAACGGCTGGTAGAATCTTATAACATGCCTTTTGAAACGGAAAAGTTTTGCCCGAAAACCCCGTCGGTCAATGAACCGACTTTTTTATCCTACTCTTGCTCCTAACTTCCCTCCCTAATTTATTATCCTGGATAAGGTATTATTATTCATTTTCATATAAAAGTATTGACTTTTATTATTTATACAATCGCGCATATATGAGAGTGTATTTTCTTCTAAAAGTTAATGTTTGGGTAAATAGATCCGAAAAGATGTGGCTCAAAATCAATTGTAGCATTTGAATTTGTTTCATTGGCAGAAAGTATTTATTTTTACTTTAGTCGTCACCTCCAGATGACATACGTTTTGTTAATTCTTTCATATAAAGAGGACTGGAAGTAGCATGCATAACAAGACAAAAACAAAAAATTCTGTTCTGTATTTTGGTCATATGCATCATCACTCGTTTTATTACGAAAGGAAAACGTCGATTAGTGTTTAGCAACAAAGACGGTTGAGAAGTTCACTTGGCTAACAAGGAGTATAAATGGGCTTGACACTTTTGGGTTTGGCTCAAACTTGATAAGCCGCAAGCTGAGTTTGAGTCCATCTCAAGAACTCGATAGATTTGATAAAATCAAAATGTAAATTGTCACTTTTGAAACCATAGGAGACCACATATAAGTATTATGTAACTCTATGGGGTCAATTAATTGTATATGAAAATGTTGTAAAAATTTAAAATTGTCCAAAATAGAATATATTGTGATAGTTTTGGGATGAGGAGAATAATTTTATTAGATTGCTCTCTACACTACAAGACCTTGAAGTCATCGTCTCATTATGGAAGTAATGGTCCAATGTTGTTGTTAGACATGAAAAAGTTATCTCACTGCTTGATTGCTTCAGTGGTTATAATTCCTGAGAAGCATGTCACTCAAGTTCATCTTAATGTCTCTTCCCTTTGAGTACCAAAGTGATAAAAAAAAAAAAAACCTGGCCCCAACCACCCCTCTCCCTGTTTCAAAATTGTCCTACATTGTTAGCTTACGTGACAACACGCTAGGGGACATGGGCTCTTCCACATCTCTGACCCAAGTTTGAGTCTCCCCTTCTTCATTTCCCTTAGTCCTTAGTCCTTAACTCTTTAACTCCTCATAATCTCTATATTTATATTAATAAAAGACATAGTTGATCAAATATTTGAACTCTTAAAGCTCTAACCAATCAATAACGTTTGTCATGCTTGGAGTATATACTTTTTGTTTCTTTCTTTTCCATTTTCACCTCAAAACCAAGTTATCTTCTTCCAATTTTTCTCTTTTGCTTTTAGCATTCACAAATAAAATGATATTCTTCAATTGAGCTTATTAATTTTCATTGTTTCAAAATGCGATCATACATAACAACAAAACAGACATTTCAACAAGACAAATGGTTGCTTGCAAATGCAAGTGCCTAAAATTATAGGGATGAAAACAAATAAATGGGTATGAGTAGAGGAACATATATATGTTGTCATGTTGATACATTTAAAAGGCCATTATCTCTAAGTGTGAGTATAATATAGTTTGTATGTACCTAAATTATTATGAATCATTTTTCAAGGAAACAAACAGCATATTACATTTACTTGTGTTTTGTCATGTACCATATTCCACGTTACATAATCCATTTGCATGTGTGTTTATGAAATCATTAACAATGTACTATTATCTAAGGCAAATGTTGAAGTGCATACTTGAGACAAAAAGTTCAAATTATTTTTTTTGGTCGGCAAATATGCATATGTTACATACAACCAAAAGAACTTTTTACATCAAAAAAATCATGTTGGGCATACCTAACAAAGTTGCTCTATCTAACAACTCATGCATAGGGTGACGATCAAGAAATTTATAAATTTTAAAACAAACTTGTGTTTTTACTTTTTGCTCTACTACTTCACCACTACATAACTTTCCTCTATACATTGTATTGTTCCTTGTTTTACAATTTACGTAGATGACAACTCTCTTTACATGCAATTAATCTTAGCAGCTCCTTACTCTGTTAGCAAACCAATTTAGCTCCCGTTGCAGCGGAAGCAATCTTCTCCTAATTCCCAACTATGTCATAACAATATTTGTAAAGGTCCTTGACTTACCTGGTGTGGGCCAACCTAAGATCATTAATTTAATCAAAATTTAGTGGTTCCGCTCTTAGTTGCAGTTGGTTAAGTCAATGCTTATATGATTTATAACTTGTATGTTACTAGTTCATTATCCTAGCATGTGTATTATGCAAGTTTAACTTTAGCAATTTCAATTCACAAAAGACCAAACTTTCAAGTACTTGCCATGTCATAGTAAAGAAAATAAATATAAAACTAGGTACCAAAGTTATAAAATAAGTTTGCTTAAGCTTCAGGCATCAACTTTATGTACATTCAATACTTCTATGTACATCCAAAAGCAACAACGTAACTAGTGTATGTACACAGCAAAGTTTAAGCAAAAATAGTCTTTACTAGAAGCCACTTGATATATGAGTACCATATTTTCTTACAAAAACCTAGTTTGAGATTTCAAAATGAAATTACCATATGAGCTTGTAGCTTCAAAGATGAAAACCCAACCTCCTCGTGTATTTTGCCTATAATTGAAAAGGCCACAATTAAACAATTAGTTAGCTTAAAAATTAGCTAACCAATTAACTTAGAATCAAAAGTGATTCAACTTGATTCAATAATTGCAATAAGAACTTCCTTAGCAACCTACTCACTAGGTGCCATGATTCATACTAGCAAAATCTACACAATGTGACACTTAGAAGGGCGAGAATTTGGAAATTTTTACTAAGGGATTAATACCTACAACATAAATCTTTAGGACATGCAATTATATACATAACAATATATACTGCTTCTTGATGCAGGCTCAAAACATCCTAAGGTCTTAAATAATGACCAATAGTTGAGTCCAATGGTGCAGACTCATCCTCATCCTAGTCCTACTTGCAAGAATTTAATCTTATCTTAGCAAGCTTAGTTGCCTTTTTAATTTCCCTTATCACATTGTACAAGAGTTTAATTTAACTTGGTGGCTTAACTACTAAGTTGAGCAGTTTAGTTAGGGTACCTTTAAGGTTAAAACCTCATTTAGTTACTTTTTACCCTAGGCTCTCTTAAGACCCCAATAACTTCTTAGACTTTAAGCTTTCACTTAACGACCATTTATCTCCTTAACATAAGCATTTTTATAGCTTTAGGAGCAGTTTTAAAGCTCAAACTTCAAAATTGATGCATTAGGGTACCATCTTAGCTTGGGGATGAAGGCACGGTAATGCTCCATCACCAACAACCAAAACTCTCTGATCCTCGAATGAATGTTTGGCGCTATGTCGCCAATGTTGGCGATGTATTGCCAACACTTATTCTGCAGGTCCCCTGTTTTCATACTTCAATGTTCATTTTGCTTCCTTTTGCATTCAAACTTGAACCATTCATACAATAACCAACTCTCATACTTTTATACATGTTAAAACCCATGCACATAGATCAACTAAATACATGGGAACACAAAAATCCCTTACCAATTTCAAGACCACAAGCTACAAACTTCCTATGCACACACAAGCACACTTACACCAAATTTTTGTAAATTAATGTAGTCCTGGTTCTAGCCTAGCAAAATGAATTTCCCAAACATAAAACACAAGAAATAGGATCATATTATAAGCAAAATACTTGTAAAATTCATTCACACGCCCTTACCCACTTTGTGAAACACAAACCACAACTCTTGGACCACCTTTGCATAATTACACTTGTAGTTTGGTATTCAACTTTCACAAGCCAAATTTAAGCTTAGGAATCAATCAAACAACTCACCCAAGCCTTAATTCACCTAACAAGAACCTAAACCTTAATCCAAATACAAGAATTGAAGCTTACCAAGGAAAGAAATGTGATTACTTGTCTCCTTAAGCTCAACCAGGTTAGTTGCACCAATAAAGCACTTATGGAACCTTCAATTGATAAAAAAAATGGATGGAAGAGATTCAGGAACTTAGGGCTTGGCTGCTGCGTTGAAATGGAAGAGAAATAAGCAAAAACTTCTTGACTTGTTTCTTATTCTCTCCATATTCCTGTTAGATCCCTCATTTTTTTAATTGTGTTAATTAGGTCCCAAGGACTCATAAAGCCTTTTTCTTCCACATCACCAATGTAATTTCAACTGGGAATTATAAGTATTCTTCAAAATCTTTAATTTCATGGTTTAAACACATTCATGACTTAAAATTTGGAGTTTTCTTGCTAAATTACCATTTAGCCCTTTGTGAATCAACTTTGCTCAAATGACCATATATCATTAATTATAGACTACATAAATTCATTAATTGAATTACTTAGTAAGCAAATAAAATTTCTAAGCTTAAAACTCAAGCTTACCTTGAATTTCTTGACTTTGGTCTAGGAGAGCCTTAACAATATTCATCCATGTGCACTCAACATAGAGGTGTTCCCTACCTTCTTCCTCATGCTCGCAAAAAACACATTTTTACTTGTGACTATTTTCCACTTCTGCATTTGATCTTGGGTATGCAGGCCTTTATGAATCAATCCAGAGCATTGCATTATGTCTGGGGACGACAATTTTGTTTCAGGTCACTTTGTAATAGCTCCAGATGGGTCAACTTGTCACGAATGCTGCCATAAAGCTACTGATGTTCAAGTTTCTTGTTGATGTGTGCTTGTTCTGGCAATTTATATGCCTTCCATTCATCACAACTAGCTAATATCTGTTTTTTCAAAATACTTTTCCATGCCCAGGCATCCTTGCTTTTCTACTAGACGTACTAAATACTTGATGTTCTTAAGTAATATTTATTCACCCATTTCACCCACATCGAGCCTTTCTTCGATGAATATTCCATATTAGCTGAATAACCATCACTTTGTTCCATGTGGTTGACTACTTCATGTTCGAACCTCCTTCATTGTAATTCAATGCTTAAATTAATTTTTAATTTCATTGTAATTCAAACCTCCTTCATGTTTAAATTAATTTTTAATTACATTTTCCATAAATATTTTGGGCTCTCACACATTTGATAAAATGGAAGACATTAACTGTTATCCAAGGCAAAATAGAATGGGTTCAATTGCAACTTGCAAGAGGTTGAACGTGGATGATATGATTTAAGAAAGTGAAACTTCAGTGGTCCAATTGCGGAAAAGATTAAACTTTGTGATCAATGGTGTACTTGCGCTCAAAAGCTAGAGCAATGTCGACTAATTAATCTGGCCCAGCGCATTAGATCGGAACCTTGGACCCTTGGCGACTAACCAGCAATGCAGAAGCAGGAAGGAGAGTTGATCGATAGAGATCTCGTTATCAGCTTAAAGTCACAGTTAGCATCTGTCCAGACCAGAGTTAAGGTACTGGATTCTTCTCCTGAGGTACCTTTTCTGTTGGGTAGTATTATCTTCTTCTCGCTTAGCTAGTTGCTCACGAGTCAGGAATTGGAAGCTGAGAACGCGAAACTTTCATCTCAACTCTCTGCCTCTTCTCGTGGTAAGGTCTGTGAAAAGCCTCTTATTTCCATCCGTTACACTGCTGGCTTTAGTTGAATTTACGTGATTCTTAAATTCTTGTCTCGCGTTAATTTTTTTTTTTCCAATTCAGTCGGAGGAGAAGCTTGGAAGTCCTAATCTCCGTGAAAAGAAAGAGAAAGAAAGAATTCCAGGTCATTTTCACCATTTCTGTTGATATTATTGTCTTTCTGATTTTCCATTCATATTATCATGTGTATAGATCACTGACTTAATTCAGAAATCTCTCTTAGTGGCCTTCTTTAACATTCGTTCGAATTTATGCGACCATATGGTTATGTTTATGATTATATAATAATAGAAGAAGAACTTCATTGAGAAGGCAACAAAAGGATGCCTAAAGATTATTACAAGATAAAAACTTCAAAGCATCAACAATCAAAAGCCCATTATAAGCATCCCTTGCAACCCAAAAAGCAGTACCCATTTGTGAATTAATTGAATTTTAAGAACTCCCCACCCCATAAAAAACACGGTTATTTCTCTGTTCAAATAACCCAAAAAGAAGAAAGAGGAATTGAAACAAGTGTCTTCCTCTTATCCTTATTCTGGCAAGCCGCAAACCAAGTCCAAACTTCATGTTTAATACTTCCCACTACCATCCATGCAAGACCAGTATTGACAAAGCCTTTCATAATTTCCTAACCGAAGGACAGTATAAGAGAAGCTAACGGGCTCGGCCTCCTTTTTACACTAAAAGAACACCTGTGGACCAATATGTTTATGTTGTGCTTCACAAGTTTCAAAATTGTATTGACATGTTCATGAAACTTAAAAATGTGGCTTTGGATTTTTTCCCCTTTTTCACCCAGTATGATTGAGTTTTACCGGTGATGTTGTGTCAGTCCAAAAAAATATGCTTTTTCCATATCCACTAAGCATCTTCTTATGTTGTAGCTGGAGATTACTTTCATAGTTATAACTTATGCCATGTTCCTAGCTATGCTGAGTCCATATCAGACCCATTCTGGTAAAGCATTATTGAAGAGACCAATAAACTCTAAAATATATGCTGCCTCATTAGTCACAATCTACTTGTTACATTTTAACTTGGTATCAGTTTGATGTAAGAGGCTCATAGTTGTACTATATTCTCTCTCATCTCGAATTCATATCATGGTATTTGACTACTCCCTTTACTAATCTTTCATATTTGTATCAAGTGTAAGGGTGAAAGTCATTATTAACTACCATTTCCTAATGTCAATGTTTGCCTTCGAATATAAGCAAATCTACATGCATCTGTAGGCTATGATTCAAGAATCATGAGTCAACATCCCAAGAGATATGTAGCTTTGAAGGTTATGTATTTCGGCTCAAGGTAAAGTCTTGTTGTTATCTTGCTTAACATCAGTTTCCCTGTAAGAATGACATTGTCATCTTGTGCTAAATTTTTTCCAGTAACCAAGAAAAGACTAATTGCAGTTGAATGTTCAGTTGCATACAAGCTCATAATGATTGACAAATTTATTTCTAATATTTCTCTGCTCATCCCTATAGAGGTGACAAAATCAACTCAAGTATTTTCTGCCACTTCAATATATAACAGGCTGTTCATCTTTTGGGAAGATGCTAGAGATATAATCTTCTGAGATTATCTTGTGTGATTTTAGTGTGACCATGCCACACTTGCTTGTTACTGTGCATGGATTAGAACAAGTATGGGGTGGGGGTGGTGGGACTGTCCTGGGACATCAGTAAAAATAGTGTATGCCTTTCTTACTAGGTTTGGGGGTCAAATGGAAGGAAATAAAGTGGAGTTCTTATTTACCCTTCTTTTATAACTTAAGACTGTTAGGACCACAATTTGCTGCATTCTACTGCCATGCTGTCACCGCTTACAGTTACCAAAATTTATTGTGTACAGGTTTTATGGATTTGCGTCGGAGGCACAAATGGAACCAACTGTTGAGGTATGGTAATTAAATTCCTGTTTAAAATTTAAGAATATTTGGAAAAAAAAATGAGCTTCAAATGAAAACAGACTTCGTTCTATAATGAAACCCTTGATGTTGGCTTTTGAACTTTTAGCAGTGTCGAATCCATTTGAATTGATTAAGTTCTTGTGGGTTTTTGTTAGAAGTCTTTAGTATTCGGTTTTATAATGACCTCTGTAGGTTAATCGTAGGGATGTGGTTGCATGATCTGTCTGAATAATAAGACAGTTACTGCTACCAAAAAAAGGACAAAAACCCTTAGACAGTTTATTTTATCAAGCATGTTGTGGTTGGTGCATGCTGCAATTAATACTGACAATGGCTTATATTGGTATAATTTGTTAGTGTGAAATTGTCAATAAGTGTCCTCGTGGATGTATTTTGTAACCTTGCAGTCTGAAATTTTCAAAGCTCTTGAGAAGACAAGGCTTCTAGTTGGTGACAGGAAGGAATCACAGTACTCAAGATGCGGAAGAACAGACAAGGGAGTTTCATCTGTTGGGCAGGTGAGGTTGGTCACAGAAGAATTCCACTTTGTTATATGCTACTGCTATTTTATCTTCAAAAAGTCATGTATCTATCTTCTGGGAAAAAAGTGTCCATGGTTTAGTTATTTTCTTCCTAATTTTTCTAAGGGTTCGCACCCCCTGGTGCTCCTTTGGTTATTATTATTTTCTTTTCTATAAAAACGTGTCCATGATTTAGAGCAGGGAAGATGTGATTGATTATGTTTTTTTTTTTTCTTTTTTTGTTAATAAAAATATATAAAGATGTGTTTTGCTTTTATTTTGCATGTATCTGGTTGTAAATTATGAAGCGTTGCTAGACTATATTGGGATTAGGAGAGTTATAAATGATTGGTGCAGGTAATTTCTCTGTTTTTGCGATCAAACCTCAAAGGAGTGGATGAGAACAGCCACACCAGAGTAGAATTGGTTCCAGAGTTACAAAATGGTCAGTCTAATCACCTCATCCTTAATTATTTGTTTATTTATTTTATCATTCTACTGTGTTTGGTTTTCTTACTTTTCACCTTTGGTTCTATCAAAGATCCAATGGCATTGATCCTGAATTTTGTTACCTTTTTTGTTTACCAGCAAACAGAATCTCTTTCTATCACTCAAGTCATGGAGGATTTTTCATAGATTCTGAATCAACAGCTTATTACATTGCTTGCTAAGAAGTCAGGACAAGAATTGAATAGTCTAGGAACATAACTAAGTTTGCAGAAACAAGACTTCGAACATTCCCATTTTGGATTCCTGAAATAATAATCTGTTTGCCAATCTGTTTGCTGTCCCTTAAGTGCCAAAATTTTCTCTTCGCTATTTGTTTCTATTTCCACTTTATCTCTCTCCAACTTGTGAGCTTTTGAGACTGTGTCCTTGAGCTACAGCTTCCAAAACAGACACCTTACTTGCTTTAAAACACCTTCCCAATCAGTTGTCCTTCATCATTCTGGAATACAGCACCCAAACCGGCGTTACAAGACTTGGGTTCTCAGGCTTCATCTGTATTAATATTACAATTACATGAGCGGGCTTATTCCAGTAATCATCCTTCTGCTCAGTACTGATTTGCACCTGCCACGTATCTCCCTTAAGATTCAGAATAAGCTTGGCGAAATCTTCACTGAATTTTTGTTACTGGTGGACTCCAATGAGGGCCTTTTTGAAGAGGGAACTCTTCTCAAGTAAAAAACTAATCATTAATAAATCTAAAAGGTGTTTTATTTTTGGTTTCTTCTCTTTTTCAGAATATTGATTCACGAGTGCGTATTCAAAGTCTGAAACTAGAATCTGCTTAGAAGAATTCATGAGTTTTAAACTGAATCAAGTGATAGTATTTGTTTGATTTTTATAATTTATAAACTCTGAATCAAGTGTTAGTATTTGTTTGATTTTTATAATTTATAAACTTTCTTGTCTGTCCTGATCATGATTGTTGGCTGTAAATTATTACCTTTACTGAGACCCCTAGGGCAGATGAATTACCTTATACATATTCATCTGTGAAGATGTTAACACCTGTTTTTCTTTCAACAAGGAAACCTAGGTTGATAAAATTTAGTTGAGCATATTGTGCATTTGGTTGAAGTGTAAGGTTAATTTTCTAGTTATTTTGAAATCATATGAAACAAAAAAGAAAAATTGAATAGGAAGCTTCCTTTTTCATCTTTGCTCACAGCATTTATTCTATCTGAAATTTTCTCTCAGAAGAAGAAATTGATTATGTGAGAGTACTGAATCGAGTCCTTCCAAAAGATATTCGAATTCTAGGATGGAGTCCTGTTTCAACAGATTTCAGTGCAAGGTTTTTCTGTATTTTCAACTTTTCCTATAATGATAATGTACACTATCTCTGTGGCAGACATGAATTTTCTTTCATTTTCTTTTTCTTGGTTTACTGTTTCTATCTACATTTCATGCTACTGGATCAGCCATTTGTCAGCTAACTCCTAGGTTCATTTGCTTTGCAGGTTTAGCTGTTTGGCCAGAGTGTATAAATACTATTTCTGGAGAGGAAACATGAACGTCTTGGTACAATGATCTATACTGGCTGAGAACTTATTATTGGTGCTTTTCAGAAATCTAAGAGACTTATAATCATGTTCTTTTGCTGGGCAATAGGCTATGGAGAGTGCGGGGAAAAAATTTGTTGGAGAGCATGACTTCAGAAACTTTTGCAAGATGGATGCAGCAAATGTACACAATTATAGGAGGTGTATTACATCATTTGAAATAGCTGCTTGTGATATGAGGTTGGCCTTTCTAAAAGATTTTTTCATATTCTATTGATAGGTTGTTTTCAAGTTTTATGCTGTGCATAAAGGTAATTACATACTATTTAGGTTCTTCTTGGTTCTGTTCCTAATCCTATTCATGGAAGAGAAATTTCCAAGGATAGTGCGGGGGATATGTGGTCACTTGACAGGACAATGGTACTACATAGCTACTGAACAGTGATCATTTCTTCATAGTCGACAGATGTAATGAACAGATTTATCATGTGCTAACAAAACTAGCAAGTGCGCACACACAAACATCCGTCCCATAAAAAATTATTTTTTGTTTTACTTTCTTAACTTGAAACGAATTTCCTATATTAGTGTTCATTAAAAGGATTTGGAAAATTTTGAATAGTAATATTTAGAAATATTAGATCTTATATCCTCTACATATAACATTTATGTATTTATGCATCATTTAGTACAAATTTACCAAGTTATCCTTAAGTCGGAAAATGTTGAAAATGTAAATCGTTTTGGTAGAGTGAATAACTAAATTAACATGCCTTTGTTATAGAAAATCTTGATAATCTAGCTAGTTGTGCTTCTAGCCATCAGATTTTTCCCTTTATGAATCATTCACTTTCAATCTTCTTGGTCAAATGATGCCTCATATGCATTGTTTGTTTATTTTCAGGCACAGTGACAATCAGCTCTATGTTATTAAAATTAAAGGCAGTGCCTTTTTATGGCATCAAGTGCGTTGCATGGTTGCTGTGTTATTTATGATTGGGCAGGGTCTTGAATCCAGTGATGTGAGCTCCAGTTGCCTTTTGACTTAGTGCATCACTAGGTTGTAGAACTGCAGGGCCAAGTTGAATGCACGATGGCCTACTCTTCCATTCTTCACTCCTTTTTTTCTTTTTTCTTTTTTTTCTAAAGATCATCCAAAAAATCCAATGGCAAACAATTTTGTTCTTAGTGTATACATTGGAATACACTTTTCTTATCATTCCCTTTGAATCTCTTAGGTTCTGCTTAGGTATATGAAGAATTATCTCCCAGTATGAGTGTTTAAGTTACAGCAAATTTAAGCATGCAACACCTGCTTTTGTCTGAATCCTTTGAGTCAAGTGTGAATGTTCTTTTTTGGTGCACAAGGAGCATAGCCAGGGGGTCAGGGATTTGGAATCTGATTGGTGAAGTGAAAAGGAAACAATTCAACTGTCACTCTGTTTGGCTAAGTTTGCTTTTGTGGATAGTGGCTAATACTCCCCTTAGGTCTTACTTAGAATTTCAGTTGTTGGTTAATTTGTTGCTGAATGCTTGGAGGTTGGTTTGAATATGTAACTTGACCAAGACACATGCTGTAATATTGCAGGTCATAGATGCATTACTTGACACTCAGAGAACACCAAGAAAACCTCAATATCCTATAGCTCCAGGCATACCATTGGTCCTTCAGGATTGTGAATTTGAAAATGTCAAATTTATTTGTTCGCCAGGTATTATTGTTTGATTTCTTTTGCAAGGAGAAAAAAGAAAGCAACTGATTTCATATATATTTTGTGCTTACATCTCATTCTGTATCCTAGGAATGACAGGATTTTTTCGTCCTGCTTTTCTTGTTTTTGTTTTCCACCCTTTTCAAGAACCAGCAGCCTTTTCAATTGCATGATCCAAGCCTGAAACTTAAACATTGTTCTTGTGCCTAGATGCTGGGAAAGCACTGCATTTGCATTTGGAGAATGAATGTTTAGCATACCAACTTCAGTCTGCAGTATATCATGAGGCTGTCTTGAGCTGTGTTTCATTAGCAACTGGTGTGTGATGCAAACTTGAAGTCATTTTTTCTTTCCCATTTTTTAGTTTTGTCAATTTTTGTTGCTGATAGCCACAAGCACACTTGATATTCAGCCCAGAGCTTGAATGATGCAACAGTGAGGAAGGCAGCTTCGCATGTTCCCTTACTGTCACGGCCTACTGAACGTAAGTTTCACAGTTATAACACACTTTCACTGGAAATGAGTAAATGCAGTCCTGAGGTCAGATCAGATTATGCAGATAGTTTGCCCCGATGTTAAAAGCATTATATTATTGTTTGCACTGGGCTAGTAAAATGTGTTTTGTGTTGCATTTTTTGTGGCTTGTCAATATCTTGGCATATAGCTAGTATCATAAATTTCTATTCCCCCAGTCATCTGGCACTTTCGGGTCATACACTGAGACTCTTAGGATTGATATCTATGTTCTAGTTTGATGATCGTTTTTTGGCTACAGCATCATATGAAGAACGGCGCACCAAGTTAAACCCAAGATGAAACTTAGGATACATATCAACGGAACATGAGGAGCTTTGGGTACACTTTGATTTTTGTGTCATCACCCATTTTGTTACCTCTAGTATCGTAACCGGCCTCATTTTTCCCATAAATTCTTCACTCTGTTGGAGACAGACTCGACTCAATGGAAGGATGATCCGGGTACCAAATAACAATTCTGTATTTAACAGTTAAGCCGAGTCATATCTGTAATACCTGCCCCATAAAGTGAGAAAGATTGCTAAATATGCTGCTGTGTACAACGAATTCTTTGTACCTGAGTAGGTAGTTGAATCGGATGGAAACAAGTGGGATTTGAGGGGGGTCAGCTCGGCTGGCAATGAAGCAAAGAAGCCCGCCTTGTAACCCTCGCACGCAGGCTTTTGAACTTTATCATGATGGTCGCACATTTGAGGTGAAAGTGGGCCTCGATAGGCCACAGAAAGAGGAGCCTTCGTCCCCTGTTTGCTTGCCTGTGACCGTGACTGTGGGAGCTGAGCTGAGGCGCCTTGCCTTCAAATCTACTTCGTAAGATCTATCGCAATCATAAATCATGGAATAAGTGTCCCGGGCAGTTAGTTATTTTAGTTTTGAATTATTAATAATGCATTGTAAATGTTTATTCATATATGTCGATTATTTGTCATATTTACATATCTATTATAATTCTACACTTCATAAAATTTGAAAATGACTTGCAAAATATATTATGCATTCATAGAAAATTAATTACTTTTTTAAAAAACTGTCATTTAAATGAAGGTTATATATATATGTAGGGTCAGCAGGTTTGTTCTAAATGAAAAAATGAAAATAAAGTGGACTTCCAAAAAATGGCAGTGATTTCACGGGCTTAATTTATTTGTACTTTTGATTAATTTTGGGGGAAATTTAATTTGACCTAATTGTTTCTTCTATTTTGTAAAAAATATCAACAAAAAAAAAAAAAACCATTCAATTTTAGCTAACCTACAGTTACGTTCCCATATTTTGGGAAGCCCTACATTTTGCCCCCAAACCTTCAGCTCCGTCAACCTATCTGTTAAGATAGTCGACCCAAATGTTCTGACTGACCTTTGGGATTTGATAACTGTCCAGATCAACCACAGTATTTGTAATATGATTTCTGATTGATCCTAAACATTTTTTATTTTACATTTCTACCCAAATATTTATAGTCATAAATATTTTCCTTACATTGTTATCTTATAATCCTTTTAACATCTGTATGTGACTATTTCTTTAAGTAGTACTGCTTCTTTTTGGATATTCTAATTCTAATCTGCTTTTAATTTCTTTTTCAATCATCTTTTTCCTAAATCGTTTGAGCCTCTTAATAATTATTGTTCAAGTGGATAGATTCTTCGTTCTTCTTACTTATTACTACCATGTTTCATATTTACCCCCCTTCTATTTTAATTTTATTTATCTGCTTCTTGTTATCTTTTTCTTCAATTTTCTTTTCTTTTTTAAGGAACAATTTCTTACAAATACAACTAGAAAGAAATTGCAACATCAAGTAGCTGCTTTTTTGGCCAAACTATTACTTTTGTAGTCAAACTGCTGCTAGATCGTAGCTCCTAAGAACTGTCTAGGCTGCCAACATAAAATCAAATATCGTGATATATCACTTACTGCAGGTATGTGATATGTGGTATGAAAGTTATTGCGGCATGTCAAATATTGTAAGGTATACAGTAATATATCACGCTTACTATAGACATACCATTTACTAGTAATTGTTAAATTGTTTTGGGCAATTTACCACGGTATACCACACTTACTGCAAATATACCACATATCACAAATTAGAAATCATTTTTATTTTATATTAATGTACTACACACACACACACACACACACACATAATGCCATACCAAAATATAATTAATAGACATATAAAATGACAAAATGAAATAGTATTAGTATTTTTGTTTTGTTTATTTACCTCTTTTCATACTTTATATATTTTATTTATATCAGGACAATTATGTCAAAAAAATACACATAAAAATTTGTAAAAGAATTATATTTGATGTTTTTCATCTTAAACTATTTTTTTTTACAAAATGGTAACTATATGCGACGCAGTATATCATGCGATGTACCTATAATTTATAGGGTGCGGTATATCTAGCAATAATGATATTGAATACCTTGGCTACCAGTTCGATGTTTCCGAGTCCACACCTTATAGCCCTTATCCATGGGCACTCAAATTTTGATTGACTTTCGTGGATGATTCATGAGATTGAGAATTGCTTATTGGTGTTCCAAGTTTGATAATGGTTTTGTGTTAGGCTGCTTTTGTCCTATATTTTATTTTAAAAATAATAAATATTATAGCCCTCCTAGAAAAATGCTGAGTAAGTGAGGTAAGTTTGTGAATCCCTAGCTTAAATACCTTAATTAAAGATGAATTAAAAAAATTAAGTAAGTTGCTCAAGGGTTAGTTGGTTCCAAGTAGTTTATGGCACTATGCATAGCTGGGGTCAAAATGATCATTTTGCACTCTGGAGGGTTAGGATGAGTCCTAGGAGAAAAAATGACTTTTTTTAAACTCAAAGCCTAAGTTAGCATTTTTTACTAAGTGTTTAAATACCCTAGTTACTATTTGGAGGTGGGGTATTTTTATAAAATTTGAAAAAGTTTAGGGGTGGGCCTTTTGCTCTTTAAAACTTGTAGAGGAAGTTGATTTTTTGTCATTATTCCTTCATTTTCCCTTGCAAATCCACAGCTCTTCTCCTCATTCTCAATTTCTTACCAAATCTTCCCCAAATTCATGATTTCTTAATGAAATTTGAAGATGTTCTTAGTGCCTAAGTGAAGAATTGCTTGTTTTGCTCTTGTTTTCTATGGTTTGAAGTTTTTAAGGCATTTTTCTTGCTTGGGCATAGTATGTTCATGAGCTAACTTGTTGTTCTTGAAGTTTTCATGTTCCTTGAGCTCAAGTAAGCTAGGGGTTTGTTGGGTTTGTGCTAATTTAGTGCTATGAACCTTTTATTACTTTGGAAACTAGGAAAAACTTAGTGGAACCTTTGATCTTGAAGTGTGTGGCTTATGGTGCTTGATTTATGTCAGTTCAACATTAATTGAAGTAAAGGATTTATGCTTCATGCTTGTTCTATGCCATTCATAGCTTGCTGGTTTTGGAAATCTTATAATTTTGTGAATGGTAGAGGTTATGGTGGACTAGTGTTGAATCAATGAGTTGTATGCTATTTATGGACACTGTAGGTATGGTTCAATGGATGCATTATGGCCTAGTGTCTGTGTGTTTACAAGTTTGTGGAAGGTGGAAGTGTCCCTAGCAAGTGTGGAAGGCCATAGAGGCACCCCAAGGTGCATATGGCACCATTTTAAAGTGTAAGGCATGGGGGCCTAGTGCCGTGGTGCTAGGGTGGCGTTGTAGTGCCTAATCAGCGTGCCAACACCAGAGTGCTATGCACTGTGGGCCTGTGGCACGGCAATGTTAATAGTGGCACTATAGCACCAAGGGCAAACCTATAAAGTGTTTTAAATTTGCTAGGAAGAGTTCCAAGTACGGCTAATGAGGTGCCTAGTCTAAAGGCTAGTGGTGCCCAGTGGTACTTCGGGACTTCCAAGACTTTCCTAGGAACTAGGGCTTTCCTCAAGTTTAAGGACCACATTTGTGTACTAAAAGGAAAATAGGTTAAAGAGGCCACAACAGCACACAATTAGTTCACTTGAAGGGTTTAGTACCATCGGTAGCCTAACCGGGGCCTTCGGGGTTCAAAGACCTAATGCGGGAACCCTAGTGTACCTAGGAAGGTTTTATGGAACCTAGTGAATATAAATCCATCCATGATAATTGTCACTCTACTAGGGTGAACCAAGTAATGGTGGATAGGTAAGCATCATGAATAAAGGTTTAGTGCACTTGTAGCCTAGGCAAGTTTACTTGAAGCACAAATGAGAACCCAATACATTCTTAATGGGGTTTTAAGGTGGAAGCTTAGTACACAAGTGACCTGGGCAAGCTTAATAGCTTGAGGTAGTATGTGAAGGCTTACTATACCTAATAAGTTGCTTGGAACTCAAGTGAAACACATCCATCATGTTCTCCTGTACAATACTCAATGGAAGGTTAAAGGGTGAGCTAAGCTCACTGCATTAGTAAGCTAAGGCTTTTTAGGAGCAAGTTAGAGGCCAAAAATTGCTAGACACGAAGTGACACCCATGAGAGGACTAGGTAGAGGACAAGTCCTGAAGAACTGAAATGCTATAGGCATAGGTTTAGGCCTTACATACACATGTCCCTAGAGTTTTTCTTGCAAGTTGAAGGATGCCTTACTAAGAATTCTAGATTTTCATTCCGTTAGTGTTTGTTGTGCATATTTTATATTTGTGGAGCCGACAACCATCGAGGGTTGTTAAGCTAAGCTCATGAGCAGGTATTTTAGTTATTTGAATACTTGTGATTCTAGTTTTGTGATTTACTTATTGGTTAATTTGTTATTTTAACTATAGTTGTTTATTTGGCCAACAAAGGCTAATGAAGCACAAGGGAAGGCTTTTAAAGCTTGCCACTGGGAGTTTGTTTTAATGTGAGAGCTTAGTTATGGATCTCAGTAGTGTAGTTTAATGTATAGTTTTCATACACTGGTTTGCCTCTAATGTTCATGAATGAGTAGTGTATTCTAAAGTTCCTCTTAGGTATGAGCATAGTCTCATTTTGTATAGATGCTTGCACGCAGTTGATTATGTGTAGTTAAATTCATATTACTTTGTGTGCTTTGACTATTTTAGAACTTGGATTTATACGAAAGGCCCGAGCAATGTTTTATGGTTTATAATCTATGTTTTATATTTCATTAATTGTTTTATTATTTAAGTCTAAGCATAACTTAGACATTACTGCATAGTAGGTTACATAACTAAAAGTATAAAGGTTTTAACTAGTGAGCACGTAATTAATTAGCCGATTATGACTAGTATGTGACACGTTCCCATAAGTTTTCTTAACAAGGTCATAAAGGGTCGTGTCAGCAGATGAGTTGATTTTTTTTTTTCACTTAATATCGTATCAAACGAAATGTGTGTTTAGGAACAACATCAAAATGTAGTGCTAAATGTTACCTTTAGATGTTAACATTAGCTAATGCTACAGCGTACTCTTAACCTTAGCCACCACCCTTATCTTTCTTTCTTAAAAAGTCCCTCCAACCTTAGCCAAATTGGGCGAATACAGCTGATTTTCTTTCACCCGGATTCGGTCATCCCTATTAAGTTTTTATGTTATTTCTTCAAACAATCAACTTCATCAATGGAGTTTTCTTATTACTTTTGTTAGATCTAATTTTTTTTCCCTCCCTTACAAATTAAACGGATGAGTTTCACATTGAAGAAACAGTAGCAGAGAGTTCCACTCGATAAAGTTAGCCGATCTACTCTTTCATAGTGGATCGGGAGTTAGTGTTTGCTACTCCAATCATTATGCTAGGTTTGTGTCCATTATTTTTTAGGGTTTTTTTTTCTATCAGTTTGTAGGTTTCAATATTAGGTACTATGTCTGTGTATTCTCTATGGTTTTTCAATGTAAAATGGTATTGCAAGGATACTATAAATGACATGAATTGAGCCTATTGTCTCTTTGGAGTTCAGCATTTATCTTTTATTGATAGATGTCATATAACCTATAGTTAATGGAAAATAATTTTATAAACAAAATATTAGCTATTGTCAAAATATAACTTTTTTATATTTCAAATGTTTGGTAAACCATTTAAAAATAAAATTTGTAATATAGTGTAATTACCTAAACATCCAAATTTGAATATATGCTACCTAAAAAAATTCACAAATATTATTAAAAAATTAGTACCAAAAGAATAATGTCTTCACAACAAACAAAGTACAGCCATAATTATTTTTTTTTCTAGAAAACTTCTAATTTTTTATTTCTTTCTAGTTGAAGTCCCAAAAAAAATTTCTCACTCAACTATTTGTTTGTTTCTCCTTGTTCCAAATTATCTGATGCCTCTCTAACCTCCTGTTCATCTTCTTTTTAATCTCTTAACTCAATTCCAAAAGATTCCTTTTTTCACATAGTTATTTGTTTATCATAATTAGCAATGTCAAGGTCAGATTTGGGTTAGATAATGGTATTCTCACATCCAACCCATTATGTTGGATATCTTACCCATAAATACCATACACACAAAGACACATGTTTGTACTCCACTTTTTTTCATGCTTTCTACTAAGCATGTGCAATTATGAACTCAACATAAGTTCAAAAGTTTTAAAATATGTGAGTTTTAGAATTATGCTATTGCTAGCAAATCAAACCCCATGTAACTATAAACCTAATTTTTACAACTTAATCGACTCATTCTGAGCAAAACACAAAAAAACTTTCTAGACAAAGAATGCATCAACTTTAATACATCTTAGTATCTTCAAGCTCTCCGATGCCTTGAAACTGTTCTACACATAAGAGGTGAAGGCTAAATTTGCATCCTACCTAAACCTAATGAGTGAGAAGAAAATAAAATCCACATCCAACCCAAATTTGTTCACTTGAAATAAATAAAAAAAAAAAAGCCCGTCAAGTCAACAATACCTAGATCCTTATCGGGAACAAATGTACATTGACATCCCTACCCACAACTATCCCGTCTATTTTTTTTATTGAATTAATTATAGGATAAACTTGTAATTTCTAAAGTCAAACGCTTTGAGATGTCTAGAAACATTTTGGGGAGGGAGCGCTCCAAAATCCACATTGCATTTTTTAGCATTTAACGTTTGAAACTTGATTGGGGTGCAAACAAGCAAGTTTTTTGGAGATTTGTGGTGTTCTGAAGACTGAAGCGCATTTGGCATTGGAAATGCCCTCCTCAAATGAGATTGAAGGAGGCTAGTTAAGGATGATGGAGGGTTTGTGAAACATGAAAGTTTAAGGGGCAAGGTTTCTAAGAAAAGAAAGCTAGGGAAAAAAAACTTGTGGTTTCTCTCTTTTTTGGTTGGACAGGTGGTCACGGAGTCAATGTTTTAGGGGGAAAGTGTAGTTTCCCAAAACAAGAGGCGAAATTGTAAGTTATGTCAAAATTAAAGGGTCTCTTGAAGATTTCCTTCTTTATTTTTGAAAACTTACATTATACCTCCATTTTTTTTTTGCGGTGTCACACACCAAGTTCTAAACTCTTAATTTAAATTATCTAATAATTATATTTCAGTGACTTCAAATTATCTATTTTTTTTTACAATTTACTGATATTTGAGAAAAATTGTTTTGTATTTATAGAGATGAGAAATTGATGATTTAAAATATCTATCAACTGTAAAAAAATTAAAAAAATTGAAATTACTAGAAATTATTACCATACGTTTAAATTAAAATTTCGGGAGTAGGAAGTAAAATATAAGTTTCTGAAAATAGGGCTTCAAAAGTAGGATTTAAAGTAACAGTTTCCGAAAATAAAGGGGAAAGTGTGAATTAGATAATTTTTGTAATTTTTCCTTTATTTGTTTAACGTATAAATTATAAAATTCGTTGTGATGTGAAACGGGTGGACAAGTTACACAGTTGTCGAAGATGTATACTAATGACATCCAATAGCATTGCGATCGCGAAGCCCAAGCCATCCCCACCTAAAGCAACTTTGAATGATTGTGGTGGATGGCGCATCAATTCATTCATATTATCGACTCCACATATATGTTTTTGTTCGTTAGAGATTCGGTGAAAATTAGCGACAAAGGAATGGAAAATGAAACAGTTGGTGTGGATTTTCTCTTTTTCTTATTCTGTATTAGTCGACTCGATTGTCGCCAATCACGGCGGAAGGAAACATAAAAAAGGGGCAAAATTTATTGTGGGTTACCTAACTTATTTTTTGGTTCTAAATGAATACCTAACTTTCATGTTGTCCTAACGAGGTGTCTTACTTCTTATGGTATGTACTATTTAAGTACTTTCTGTTAATCAAGATTAGGTTTGACGGAAAATGATGATGTGGTAAAAGAAAATATTAAAATAATTTTTAAAATAATACTTTTGGTTCTTTAAGTTTTCCAATTAACAATTTATGTCATAAACTTTTTCTTTAGATTTTTTCGTCAACCTCTTATGACCAAGGCGGTGATGGATGGAAGAGAGAGAAACGACTAGGGCGACGACGGCGATGAGGGTTCTAGATTTAGGCAACATATTCAAGCATCATTCATGGCTCCACCACTTGCTTCGCTCTCGCAGCTAGCAACTCCACTGCTTGTCTCTTCATTGTCCGCTTGCTCTTCCACTGCTCGCCTCTCCTTCATTTGCCCGGGGCCTCCACTACTCACCTTGCCACCACCTGCCCGCACCGAGGAGAATCAAAGGTTTGCAGATCTAACAGTTCTTCTCGTTTGTTCCAATTAAGGCTACTTTCTGAGATGCCTTTGCTGATCTTTGCGTAGCCATCGTCACCTCTGTTTATTCTTCACTGATCTTTGCACAACCACCGTTGTCTCTGTTTATTCGCCAAATTCACGATGGGGCACCTGGGCAATGGTGGTGATTCGATGAATCAAAGCGTTGGATCTCGAATGGTTAACGGCTGGGTTGGTGGCTAAAGGGCAATTGGTGGCGATTAGGGTGGAGGGCGGTCAGCGGCAGTTGGGGTAGAGGTAGTCGGTGATGGAGGCACCTAGGTAATGGTGGCGATTCGACGAATTGAAGCATTGGGTCACGAATGGTTGGTGGCTAAGTTGATAGCTGAAGGGCGGTCGGCAACGATTAGGGTGGAGGATGGTCGGCGGTGGTTGGGGTGGAGGGGGTTGCCAGTGGTGGCTAGGAAAGCATCTTTTGAGGGCTAGGGTTTTGGGGTAGAATTAATTTGGTGGAAGTTCAGGGGCTAGAATTAATGATTAAAAAAATTTGAGCACTAAAATTATTATTTTAAATTTATTTTGGTATTATTTAATAGCATGTCATCATTTTCCGTTAAACTTAACCTTGAAATTAACGGAAAATACTTAAATAGGACACGTAATAAAAGGTAAAATATCTCGCTAGCATAATATAAAGGTCAGGTACTTGTTTAGGACAAAAAAAAAGTTAGGTGATCTCCTGTGGATTTTATTCATAAAAAATGCTCCTTTTTCGTGGCGTAAATGCCCTTTTTGCCCCCTCAATTTTGCCGGCTCAGGCAAATAAAAGGCCGTGTCGCGTAACGTCTACAGACGCACTCGAGTTCAAAGTTCAATCCAGACAAATACCATACCAATTCAATAGTATAGTATGTGGTACAAACTTGAAACATACATATTTCAATTAGAAAAGAGGAGGCGAGGGAAAGTCGGATCAAAAAAGCTTCAAGGCGCCTCTCCTGCAGGCCCAGTGTCTCATCTCTCTCTCAATTCTATTTGTGAGAAACCAAAAAAAAAAAAAAAAACAGAGCAGAGCAGACCTCCAATGGAAGCAGCATTGGGACTGATGAGAAGAATGCCGCCGAAGCTCACCGAGACCGCGCTCTCCGCTCTTTTGAGCCTCTTGCCCGAACATTCCTCCGACCTTCTCTCTCAAGTCGACCAGCCCCTCCAGGTCCCTCTCCCCCCCCCCCCCCCCCCCCCCCCCCCTCTATTTCTTTCCTATCTGCTAGGGCTTTTTTTTTTGGTTTCCCTGCGTATTCCCTTCTTTCTATCCATTAAATTGAATTGTTCTTGTTTAAAATCTCGCTTTCACTAGGGGTTCTAATCGGTTTAAAATCGGTCTAAAGATTACACCGCTAAGCATTCTCCTCTAATATGCCATCTGCATGTCCCCCAAAACAATTCCAATGCTTATTGGTGCTTGTCCTGTGACTGGTAACATGAGATTAGCACTTAGCTCTGCATGAATTCCAGAATCTTCCTTTGTAAATACTATACAAGTGTTATTTTGAGCCCTTTACGGCTCTGTGTTCAACGCTGGTGCTTTTCAGATCTAGGCCCATCCATTAACACGTTGAATTGTGTGTTTTAGTTGCATACAGCTCTATGCATGTTGGTAATTGCTAATTAGTTATCCATCTGCCCATTTCTGGCTGTTTGGAATACCCAGTGCTTCACTTGAACTTGTTGCAAAGTTATGTAATATAGTTGAATTACTTGCATCTAATTCTTTATGGATCATAAATACACGGTGCACTGCTGATTTCGTACCTACTTTGAGTACTAAGTTTCAGTGCAAACAGGTATTATATGATGCGGAATGTGGGAAGGAATTTATTTTGTGCGAGTACAATCGAGATGCTGACTCTTATAGGTATATGGTTGACTCGATCACTTACATTTTTAGTTGAACCCATGTGGATTGGGGATGTTATATAATTTACCCTCCTACTTGCCTTGTGCCAAAGTGGGCTATTTTTTTTTTTTTTTGTTGCGTGTAATCCTCTTTATTCATTTTTCTGATGTTCCATTTTCAGTAAAGCATCAGATCTAACCACCATCTTGGCCCACCTGGATATTGATTTTCAAAGCCAGGTGGTCATTTCAAATATGGTTTGAGAGCTTTAGTTGTAGTTGAATGATGGTTTTTCTGTTCACAAGGATTTTCTGAAAGATTCAGTTAAGGATCTGACTTGGCCTGCGCTAACATACCTGTTGTAGGTCCCCTTGGTCGAATTCATACCATCCAATGTTAGAAGATGCATCCTATCCATCTTCAGAGTTGAGGAAACTTGAGATTGAAGCTAACGATATATTTGCAATATACCGTGACCAGTGAGGTTCTTGCTCACTTTGTCCTTCCAGTTTTTAATTCGTATTATTCTTCTCTGTTGTTCAGTTGCACTTGTATATATTAGGTTTTGGTTCACCAATTAATTGGCAGGTATTATGAAGGTGGCATCTCATCTGTCTATATGTTTGAAGATGATAATGAAGGTTTTATAGCCTGCTTTCTGATAAAGAAAGGTAAGTGGCCTTATCCTTTATTTGGTAGTCCACAAGCCACTGGCTTTTTATCTTTCACTAATATACTCCAATTCTTGTTGAACAAGATGGATCAAGGACAGCACAAGGCCGTAGGGGTTATCTAGAGGAGGGAGCATGGGATGCAATACATGTCATAGAGGTGAACCCCACAATCATGTTTGAAAACATATATTTTGCTGAATTTTATTGAAAGAGCCAAATGCTTACTGTGTCAGCACCATTTACATGTATTGTACTCTAGATTCCATCAGTTTGTGACTTCCTTTGTATTCTTTTAATTACCATTGTACTTCTTAACATCATCAGTATTTCAAAATGTGATTTTAGTTTATATTTCGTGAATTTTCTTAGAACATGGAATTCGTTTCTTGTTCAGGATTTTTCTTTTGCTTCTCTTTGTAATTTTCCCACGGGAAGAGCTTGTTTTTGGCGTAATGTTACAGTCCAGATATCGAAACTGGAAAGGTTGGAGTTGAGTAATCTCGTGTTTATGCTGTTGTTTTGTCCTGCATAGGTAGGACCTAATGAAGAAGGAGTAGCTCGCTACTGTTTGACCAGTACAGTCATGCTGTCTTTGACAACAGATGATGAGTCTTCTGGAACTTTCAGTTTATCTGGATCCATCAGAAGACAGGTAATTTAAATGGATTCTTGCTCAACTAAACTTTAGCTTTTCAATGACACTCCACTCTACTAGACATTTAAACCTTTGAGAATGTAGGAAGGTATAATTTTGGCAAATTTTCTCCTTTACATCTTTGAGAGCTAGGCTTGAATAATTTTGGGATTGGATGACCTTGTATATATCCAAGACTGACATTTTGCACTAATGAAAGTTGAATTTTAAGTAGTAAATCTGGAAATTTTCATTTCTAGTGTGGGCTAATGCTTTCTCTAGAAAAACAATGATAAGAATCTGAGAAAGGCTATTAAATAAGTCTACCTGCTGCTCTAAGTTAAATAAGTAAAAAACCAGAATACTGCATGTGTCTTTAAATGTGATGAGCATTCCCCATTGTTCTTCTTGGTATATATGATATTATATATCAACATGTTCTTATAGTCGTGGCTAGTGGTTTATCCCAACATTTTCCTTTATTTTGTGTTAGATGTTTCAGAAGCATTTATTTATTTTTCAGTCAGTAAGTATTCAGAAACATTTAATTGTGCGAGTTGTGAATACAAAGTTGAACTCCAGCTTGCCGTTTCTTTTCCTGTTTTCAATATTGACTCCAGTTGAATTTATGCTTGTGACAGTCATGCTTCAATCTTACACCTGACCAAAGTTCTTACTTTCTCCTCTGTTTTTGTTCCTTTTTTTTCTTTCTTTCTTTTTTCTTTTTCACTTGTCGTATAGATGAATATGTCCCTCCCGGTAGCTGAAGGTCATCTTTGTAATATGGGAAAGATGATAGAAGAAATGGAGAGCAAGCTGAGGTATTCGTTGGATCAGGTGCAGCACCATTCCTGTTTCTGTATTTTGCTAGCATGAATGCATAGAAGCTTTGGTAATTTTTCAATCTTAGTGCTTTAGTGGTCTTTCATAAATCAATAGCACTGTGGATTATATTCCAGGTTTACTTTGGGAAGACAAAGGAGATGGTTTGCACTTTACGACCGCCCCCGGAGATCTTAATGAAACTGCCTTGAAAGCAGATATTACTTCCTTGTCATGGGATTGTCTCACCATCCAGCCCTTTTCGGAAAAAAAAAAAGGGAAAAAAATTGGAGATTAGTGTTAATGTAGATGTCAGTCATCTGACCTGACCATTGTTGAGGCATTTTGTTCTCTCTGTCTGTATGATTAATTGGATGCTTGAGTTCTGAGAGGTTTGTTAAATGAATGAAACCTACCGAGTTCCAAAATCGTCTGCGAACAGAAATGGAATGGTCTAGGCACCGTACATTAATGTAAGGCGGAGATAATTAGAGTCCCTTGCACTGGAGAACAGGGAAATTAAAGTGTTTATCTGCTATAAAAATCGAAAACTATGCTAAAATTTATACTAATTTCTAATTTTGATGCAAAAGCTTTACAGGATATAATATTCAGGCGATAATAATACTTAATGTAGGCAAACCAACTCAATGCTGCCAGATTTCTCATTTTGCAGGACGCTTCAAAGAGCCTATTACTGGAACTCAGTCGCCACGGTAGTTCTTGAAAACTTGGGTAGATGCATTATATCGCAAGCAGGAAAATTGCATGGCCACAATCAAAGTACATCGTCCAGGTGCCAGTTGCTAGTACTTGAATTCAAACTCAAACCCATTTCCAGCCGGCACAAACCCATTTCCTAGTACTTGAATTCAAACTCAGTTTTCAACATCACTAAAAGTTTACGCTGGATGAAATGGATTTCAAGAGAAACATACAAGAAATAGATCCTACAAACATATATCTTGAGATTTTGCATCCAAAATTCATTCTTCATGACCAAACTGGGCTCTTCTTATTTGTTCTCCACTGATGGCGCCCCGTTCTTTTCAAGAGGTGGTGGTCCTCCTGTATTTTCCTCCTCTGTATCACTATCATCATCTGCAGCAAGCAAGCATAAAATGTGAACAGGAAAACAGGAAGCACTAGATGCAAATTACGGTGACTTCATATGCCAACAGCACCCTCACCATCATCTCCTTCCCCAGCATCCAAACCTTCACCACCACCCATATTCAGTTTCTGGAACAAAATACAAGAAGTCAACTAGCGTCAATCCCCAGTCCAATCAAATGCTAGATTTCAAGCATTGACCTCTATGCATCATAAACATAGACACAGTTGTACCCTCTCAGCCACTTACAGAAAAGTCGAAGTTGCCGAAGTCCATATCATCTCCCACTAAAACAAAAGATGGACAAGCAAGCCAATCAACAAACAAAAAAATCCACCAAGATCATAACTAAAATACAAAAACAGGGTTAGAGGGGCTAATGACATCATACTAACATTTGTTGTCTTCCTCTTCCTCATCTTCATCAACCCATTTATCCCAATCAACTTTAAGAAAAACTGGTGCTCTGCCGCCCTGCTTTATCAACCTGCTCCACCATTTGTTCTCTGCCTTTTTCACAAGATAACAGATATTTCTCTTGTTGATACTAGCCCTACTTTCCTGCAGGCATCAAGATTGCATACATCATAAGAACATATAGGTACTGATCTCAAAGCAAACTGAAGAGAATAGATTACGGAAAAACTAGATATCATTACTGCACCCACATTTACATCAACCTTGTCATACAAATCGAGCTCAACTTCATAGGGGATCTTATCAGGTCCGCTGGTGGCAGAAAAGAGGAACTTTCCTTCAGGTTCCAGTTTAAGTTTCACATCCTCTGCATCGGGAAGCTCAATTGTAATAAACACTACATCTGACCTCTGTGCCCACTTGAGTGTTGGGTGCCGGCTGCTGCTAGAAACAGAGATTCGAAATTAAACAATAAAGCTCATGAAACCACAGCTCAGCTATTGGTCTGAAATAAGGCCGCAGAAATACCACACAATTGAATACTGAACCAAAAGTTTATATCTATATGTATATACCCTAAATACGAAACAAGGAAAGATAGGCCATGGAATTGACGAGTGACTCCTTTCCGAGGGTCAGCCCATGTCATTGCCAACTTGGCCGAGTTGGCTTGGCGTACCAAAACAAATAAGCATCCCTACCCTATGCTTAGATAACAAAACAAAGGACAACCAACACAAAACAAGGAAACCGGATTTTTTTGAAACGGCATAAACCCTAGACTGATTCCATAAACAGTAACCAAGGCCAACAAATATTTTTCACCTCTTCTAGGTTTTCCAGAAGCAAAGTTCTCCCGTGAAATTAAGCTGAACGAAACTTATTTCCAGTGATTCATGGAAAACAAATATCAGTAGCTCTTAAGTAAAAAGAGAAGAAGAAGAAGAAGTAGAAGATAGGAATCAGAAAACTATCAAGATAAAGAAAGAATAAGGAAATGAAAACATTATAAAACGGCGACAGGCGAAGTTTCTTTCTCGAATTTCTTGCCATCCGCTTACCCGAACACATGTCGATGATCGACATAGAGAATTTAACAGATAAATTTAAGAAAAAGGCAGGTACAATAATGGAGAAAAGTTGAAGAAAAATAGGATTCTACCTCATTTTTTCAGTTCACTGGTTGACGAAACAACGATGGCGCTGCGAGCCAAGAGCACCCTTTCCAGTGTCGTAGTTGGATTTAGAGCGAGCGACTTCACTTTTCAAGTACCAGAAGGAATGGACATGGACGTCGCTTGCTAATGTTTGCTCTCCGCTCCTTCCTGGGAGTATTTTTTATACTATTATTTAGGTCATCCGCTTCGGTGGGATAATTACCTGAAAGGGCATCAATGTGTTCGCTAAGTACGCCAACTAACTTTTCCGTTTCCTACCTGGTCATCAAACTCTTCAACTGTACAACCTGGTCATCAACCTTTCCAACAACTAAATTGCAAGTTTTCAAATTTTTCCAGAACAGAATAGACCATATCTCAAGTAGACATTGAATTCATGACATCATAAAATTTTTTTTCTGTTTGCGGTTGAAGAGCTCTATTGAGCAATTAAGAAATTGCAAAAGATGAACATTAATGTTATGGATACCACCCCCTGCACATCAATTGCTCCTCATCCGTATTGAATCAGCCAACTTCCCCTTCTATTTTCTTGTTCATATTTTATATTTCTACAATATATTGTAACAGCCATCAATATATATAGCAGACTTCTAAAAGCAAGATGATACGATATCTTTACTGCAATAGCATCCAAACAACATGCTCTAATCACCCACACCAGTAAACACTCCTAACAGACCAAGAACAATACAAAGCCTTCTCATTCACAGTTCATAGTCGGCACACATAAATAAACATCACAATCACAAAAATGCCCAACATATTACATTATGTTTGACACAATACATATGCGAAGCACCACTTTAAAATGAGATAATAGTTAATTGCTTCATATGAGACAAAATACTAAGTAGGGGCTGAGCCAGAAAAAATAGTTAGTGGAGCCTATAGTTAATTTTTCTATAACATATAATTGTAAATTTTAAAACTTGTAGGGTCAACTTGCAAATTTATAAAAGAAGAATACTACAAGTTGCAACAGATTACCCATGACCATGAGTTAGAGTTAATTGCAAAAAAGGCAAAAGGGAGAAAATATGTGTCAAAATGCCAATTTTCTCCTCTACGTTCACTTTGCCTTTCGTTTGACTTATAAAATAAGTAAAATTTGCATTTCTATCCACCTTGTAAAGTTTGAGGGCTGAGAAGTTGTAGTTGGAGGGGGTTAGGGTGTCTGAATCACCAAAATTTGAAGGTGAATTATGAATTTTTGGCCAAAAAATATTACACTGAAAAGTGTTTTCCTTTTTATTTACGGGAACATGCAAAATTGCCACTACTGTTTGCCTGAAATGGCAATTTTTCCACTCCTATTTTCTTTGTCGGAAATTTGCCACAGATATAAACATGTGGGAGCAAATTTGCCACTTCTGTTATGTTTTGATTCAAATATGAAACTCACCATTAAAAACGGCAACGTATCACATTTAAAAAATATGAAAAATTCATGTTTGACCCCATGCTTTTTTTACATAGAACCCTAGCCCCTTAAGTTTTTTACTCTTTCATTCTTACCATCACCTTTAGCATTCCCAACCTGTGGGGTAAATTACACGTGTTAACCCCAATCTTTTAATTTTATTTTACTTCTAACCCCAATTGTAATTTGTTCATTGCACCTCCCTAACATGATTAAAATGTTTTATTTTGAACACTTTGTAACAAAAGTCATTAATTCAAACCAAAAAGGCCATATTAGCATATTATTGTAGGAGAAAATACTTATTTTAATCTCAGTAAAAATTTCCTTTGCTAAAAAAATCTCATAACTTTCTCCCGCCAGCCCTCTCCCACCTCTCCTCCCTTTCCGGCCTAATCTCCACGGTGAAGTTGATGAATTGGTCCTCCCTCCTATGAATCCAGCCTCCCTTGTAAAAATTCTTTTTGTGAATTGGCCTTCGCTATCCTCCAACCCCAGCCACCCCCATCCTCCATCCTCCATCCTCCATCCACCTCCCTCCGCCTGCGATTTCTTCTGCGATTCCATCCTCCGTTGCAATTTCGCTTGTGATTCCGTCCTCCGTCATGATTCCATCTACGATTTGCCATCGTCCATCGCAATTTTGTTTGATTCCATCCTCTGTTGTGATTTCATCAGCCTCCCTTCGCCCGCAATTTGCCGTCCGAATCGAGGCCTGATTGAGAGCTCCTCTACCTTCGATTCCCGCTTGCTCCCTGCCCGAAGTGAGCGGCCTGCGGTGAATTCGTACCTATTCCATGGCTGCCGCTGCGTTCCTCAACTGCTGCCATGCTTCCCACACAACCGCAGCTACTCAGCTATGCTGCTAGCTCAGCAACTGCAACCAAAGTAATCGAACAGCAGATTCATAAGTCCAATAACGAAATTGTAGCTTGTCGGACCAAAGAACGAACCAGAACAATCGGGCGAGCTCATTGATGGCAGAGAGACGGATTTGGGGAACACGGATTCATCGAAACTCAACCAATTTCGCTAATCTGTTGATGAGAAAGGGAGAAACCATGGCTGATTTGTTGAAACCTAGTCAATTTCGCTAGTTTGTGTATGTGAAGGAGGCATTTTGTGCCGCAAACCAACTGCTCGATGAAATTCCACAAAGAATATTTAAGCTCCTTGTTAGTTCGGTCGCTTTTATGTCCTCTGAGTTCGGCCAAACATGGAGAAGGGTGGCAGTAATGGCCCGGGGGGGGGGGGGGGGGGCGGTGACGGAGAGGAGGGGCAGGTCGAAATGGGGGCAAAAGGTTGAAGAAGGTGGTTGGATAGTAAGAAAGAAAAGTTTTGAGGTCATTATGACAAAGGCAAAGCTTTTAGGGATTAGAAAGTTCTTTTTCCCCTATAATACTACACTGACGTTTCATTTTTCATATAAGAAAACGGATTCCATAAAAAAAAAAAAGATCCAAAATGAAACATTTTAACCATGTTCGGGAGGCGCAACAAACAAATTACAAGTTATAGTTAGAACTAAAACAAAATTAAAAGATTGGGGTTAACACATGTAATTTACCCCTAACCTGTGAACACCATTATTGACAAACCACTAGTTATGAATATTGAATAATTGCTACTTCACCATGTCGATATACGTTACTGATATGGGATGTCACTATCCAACAGTGTTCCAAACCAAAGGAGAAAAGATACTTAATTGTGAGTCCATTTTCTCTTCTATTTTGTCAACAATCTAACTGTCCTAATGTTTAAATGTTGCTATTACTTAATCCTTAGATATTATTGCTTACCATTAAAGAAGACTTAATCAATTGCTCATTGAGATTACGATAAATGGTGTGTCATTAGAAAGCATTAATGGGATTCGGTAAGGAAATGAATTCAAATAATAGACTAATAAGGTTATGGTAGCTAAGAGTTAAGGAGGAATTTTTCGAGGTCTAAATTTTTGCTAACTTGTTAGTTGCTATTTTGGAGAAAATATTCCTAGAGTTAGACATTTAGTGGTATTTCACTCTTATTTATAACTTTAGTGGTAAAATATGCTGCCACAAAATAATATCAATGGCAAACAATTTTATAAAAAAATGATAGTGGCAAAATTGCCCTTTCTGACAAACAGTAGGGGCAATTTGCACATTTCCTTTACCTTGATGGGCATTTGATAGGCAGTGAGGGTGGTTGTCCCGTCCGGTCCGATCCAGTCCCTGTAATATAAGAAAGCTGTTTAGTGTGCATTCCACAAGAAGCAGAATCCATCCCAAATGCCAATGGAATGGGAATGGGCAGCTACGTCGAGTCCTTGGTTCAGAGATGCGTCACTCTTTCCCACATGAAGCAGCTTCAAGCCTACCTCCTCACTACCGGCACCTTCCAATCCACCCTCTACCGCTACAAGCTCCTCGAGCTCTGCGCCATCTCCCCCGCCGGCTCCCTCTCCTTCGCCACCGCCGCCTTCCGCCACCTCCTCCTCCCTTCCACCAACGACTTCAACGCCATCATCCGTGGCCTCTCCTTGAGCCGTCATCCATCCGTCGCCCTCGCTTGGTACAGAACCATGAAATGCGGCTCCCACAGGGTCGACGCGCTTACTTGCTCCTTTACCTTGAAGGCCTGTACTCGCCTTTTGGCCCGCCCTGAAACTCTCCAGCTGCACTGCGACATTCTTAGACATGGGTTCATGGCCGATGCCTTTCTGGGGACTACTCTGCTAGATGTCTACGCCAAAATGAGTGATCTTGATAGTGCGAGGAAGGTGTTTGATGATATGTCTAAAAGAGATATTGCCTCTTGGAATGCCTTGATTATGGGGTTGTCGCAGGGGAACCGAGCGACTGAAGCAATTGCACTATTCGATAGAATGGAAACTGAGGGGTTGAAGCCTAACGAGGTTACTGTCCTTGGGGCTCTTTCTGCCTGCTCACATTTGGGTGCTTATAGGGAAGGGGAAAGGATTCATGGGTATATAGTAAATCAGAGGCTGGACTCTAATGTCATAGTTTGCAATGCAGTTATTGATATGTATGCAAAATGTGGTTTTGTGGAGAAGGCGTATCTGGTTTTTGATAATATGGTCTGTAAAAGGAGTCCCGTTACGTGGAATGCCATGATAATGGGATTTGCAATTAATGGTGATGGCCTTAAAGCGCTCGAGCTTTTTGAGAAAATGGGGAAATCTGGTGTGAACCCTGATGCTGTTTCTTACCTCGCAGTGCTATGTGCTTGTAACCATGCAGGATTGGTGGAAGATGGATTGAGGTTGTTTAATTCCATGGGAAAGCACTCCATTTCACGTGACATTAAACATTTTGGAACTGTGGTTGATCTATTGGGTCGAGCTGGGCGGCTCAAGGAGGCATATGATATTATCAATTCTGTGCCAATGTTGCCTGATGTGGTGCTGTGGGAGAGCCTTCTTGGTGCATGCCAGATTTATAAGAATGTGGAGATGGCAGAGATTGCTTCACGGAAGCTGTTGGAGATGGGTGCTAATACGTGTGGTGATTATGTTTCGTTATCTAATATTTATGCATCAAATGAGAGATGGAGTGATGTGGGAAGGGTCAGGGATGCCATGAAAAAAAGAGACGTTAAGAAGGTGCCCGCATTTAGCTGCATTGAGGTTGGTGGCGTGATTCACCAATTCTTCACTGGCGATAAGAGCAATGTGAAATGGAGAGATATTTACTCAAAACTGGATGAGATTAGGTCCAGGATTAGGGACTTTGGATATGTAGCTGATACCGGCTTCGTATTACACGACATAGGAGAAGAGGAGAAGGAAAATCAACTTTGTTATCATAGCGAGAAGTTGGCTGTTGCCTTTGGTTTGATTAGCACCACTGACGGAACTACAATTCAAGTGATAAAAAATCTACGAATATGTAGAGATTGCCACCTTGTGTTTAAGCTTATATCTAAGCTCTACAATCGTGAAATTATTGTGAGGGATCGTATTAGATTCCACAGATTTACGGATGGCTCCTGCTCCTGTAAAGATTATTGGTGATTGGTTTCCGTGTCCGTATCACTTGAAATCAGCTTATGGCAGGCACTGGTTGGCCGATGCTTTCGCTTGAGCCCTGTTGGTTCACATTACTTTTCACCGTTTTGTTTGTGATTTTGTCTGGTTAACAGGATCTACTGGTGTTCATTCGTTAATTATTGGAGAATGTCGCTGAATATCAGTGACAGTGGTGGCAATTGCAAGCAAATCAATCATATAAATCTGTTCTTTTCCTTTTCTTCTTTTTTCGTGAAACTGCTGTAAGGTAACAAACCCCGTGCCTAGAGGTTTACATATGTCGAAGATATACCATACCATGTAAATTACAGATATATTGCTTAATATACCTCACTGTAGACCATACTGGTTTTGCAAATCATACTCTCCTTCATCCATTTTATATGAAAACTTTGGGTTGACACGAAAATTAAGGATGAAGAATCAATTTGTACGTTATTTTCATATTTACACTTCATATTCTACACGTAAACCAAAGAAGATGAAAAGTATTACTCTTTTCGTTCTATATCTTTTGCACTATCTTTCTTTTTTTAGTAATCCCAAAATTTTACATCATTTCATTTTTTAAGTTTTATTCATCTAAAAGATAATTATGCCTTTATTTCCATCTCCGCAAAATTGAATTGGATGAACATGTCAAAGCCTTTGGCAGTGCTTCTCATCCCAATAGGCGGAAGCGAAGAGCAGCGGGCGAAGGCGAGGAGCGCTGGGACGGAGGTGATTAGCAGCGGGATGAGAACAGGGTGTGATGCTAATCGAGGCTGATGATGGGGCAATCGACAACAGAGGATGAGGCGATCAACGGGGTAATCGACAACGGAGGACGAAGTGATCAACCGGGCAATTGATGAGGCGATCGACCGAGGACGAGGCGCTCGACGAAGGCAATGAGTGGCGGGATGGGAAGGCGACGACGCTGACAAGAGTCAGGGAAGGGACGACGGTGGGAAAGCAGTGGAGGTCAAGGAAGCGATGGCGGTGGGAAGTGGCGGCAAATAGGGGAAGGATAGAAAGAGAAAATTTTGGTTGGTTTCTTGGTTGGCGTGCTAACCCAAATTGTGGAAAGGTTCAGGACAAAGGGGGTAATAATAGATGATAATTTAAAGGATAATATGGTAAAGTAATTTACTAAATTTTGGGATGACTCAAAATATAGTATGTTGCATCCTTTTAGGTACAGGTGTGCATAAAACTCAGTTAACTCCCAAAACAACATAAACTTATCTGTACCAAATCAAATGGTATGTAATTTTAGTTACGGTTCAAGTTTAAAAATTTTAAAACCAAATGCTGTATGGTGTGGTTGTGGTTTTTAAATGTTATAACTGCTAAAAAATTATATTAACTTGATAGAAGAGGCTTAATCCAATATGTCAAATTGTATACCTAATTCTCTCTCTCTTTCTTTTTTTATTCCTTTCCTCTTTGCTATTGTTTGCTAAGCTCAAAATTAAAGTTCAAGCAGGCATATGCAGCAAATATTATTTTATAAAGGAAGGCCCAATCCAATACATAGCATATTCTCATAAAATTTTCAACGAAAACATCTATGGCAATTATTTTTTTCAATGGTAATTGAAATTTTTTATTTTTTATTGTCTTTCTCTTTTAAGTGAGGATGCATATATATATATATTGTTATGTTTGGTTGTCAATGATATTTTTTGCCATTGTTGTATAGACATTGATGAATGAGTCTTTGCTTTGAAGGTTTGTGGTAACGAAAATACTGTAGACAAATAATTTCTTATTTGTGTGTTTTGATAATGGAAAGTAGACAATGAGTTTCTTATGTGTGCAAGCATTTAAGATGATAAATTTGACTTATTTGAGATTTTTATTTACTATGTATGTTGATTTATGGATTGGATTGTATTTTTATTTTTGTTATCTATGTTATGTGTTTGTATTAATTTATTTGAATTTAGTATGATTGATTTGTAATGTGAAAAAACCGTAACCAAACCATATTTATCATGTGCATTTTTTAAAAAATTTATATATAAAGTGGTGTGATTATAGTTTCCAAATTATGAAACCGTTTACTATATGATACAATTGCCGGTCTGACCTTAAACCTCATAAAACCGCACAATGAACACCATACTTTTAGGGTTCGAAGGAGTATATTAAATGTTATTTTAAGATGAAAAACATTAAATATATATTTTTAGCACATTTTTATATGTTTTTTTAAATTATTTTCATCATAAATTAAAATGTAATAAAAAAGTTTACTAACAATTTTCAAATCTCAATCATGTTAACATCATTTACCAATTAGATTTTTTGTTTTGATAAAAAAATGAAATAACATCAATACTTATGTTAAAATAAGTGTATTAATTATATTTTTCTCATTTTACACATGTATATATGTGATGTAAAATGAAAAAAAAATCTTAACCCACGGTATACAATATATTGCATGTGTACCACATGGTATCAAGCGTTAAATTGAAAAAAAAAAACATAAAATAACATCATCATGCAAAATATTACTATGTATTGTAGCAACTCGTGCAGTGATATGAGAAAATTATGAAAAATTATGTATCATATGCCATGATAAGTGGTGCACTGCACCATTTGAGACTATGGCCCAAAGCATTGCTTCATCATGAAAATGAGATAAAGGAGACGAAGAATCCCCTCTCATCGCACACATTTGGAGAAGCACCATGATAAGGTGAGGCAACAGCCACAGTTATGTCACAATAGGATTCCCCTCTAGAGAAACACTAGGAAAGAGAACAATTCAAAGGAAATTGAGGGCAATCACTTAAGGCAAAAAAAGCAAATTCAAAAGTTGACATTTGCACATTGCAGGTACATTTACACTCCCTGCACAAATCAAATGATAGCCCAAAAAACCTCATGATCTAAGTTTAATAAAACTAATACTCAGTTTGTTTTAACTTGAATTAATTGATTCTAAAATGATTTATTTTTATTTTTAAGTATTTTTTCGGCATAACAAATTTTAATTAAAAGTCAATATTATATAACTGCAATAATTCATTGAAAATACTATTTTTATAATCTTACTAAATTTTTATAAATTTTTCTAATTTAAGACATTAAGAAAGAAATATTTATAAAAATTTAATAACATCATAAAAATTTACTTTTAAATGAATTATTACATCTACATTATATTAGCTTTTAAATTAAATTGATTTCAGGCAAAAAAAATTGAAAAGTAAAATTAAATCAGTTGACTTAAATTAAAACGAATATGCTCTAAATGTACATGCTACATAGCAGGCAACTACAAAAACAAACTTACAGATCAAATATTGTTGGCTTCAAAAGAAATCATAACCAACCGCATGAATTTCTGTCGAGAGAAATGGAAACTAAAGGGAAGTGGTGAACTTCTTAGAAGTTTTAGCCTCGCAAACAATTCTTAGCCAGTGAAGACGTATAATCACAATTTTCATGGAAAAATGAATCTGCTGAGAGGTCAGAGCGATAAGCATCTTGCAGTTGGCATCTAGTCTTTCTTTAGCCTTGCCTCAAAACCGCCTTCAGGCCGCTTGATTAGAACATAGGGCATGTAAGTTCCCAGAAGTTTATCCCATACTGAGAAGAATGGCTGAGAATAGTTGAACTTTGTGCCTTGAAGTTGATGATGAACGTCATGGTATGCAGTATTGTTCTGAAAGAAGATGTGGAAGACATTTCCAGGCAGCCAAAGTCCACAATGGTCATCCACAGTTTTAACCACAGCAAAGCAAAAGAAGAATACTGCTGTGCGTGCGGTCATTCCAGAGACAAGGAAAGAAATGGCTCCACCCAATGTATCTAGCAGGAGACCTTCAAGTGGATGATTGTAAAGGGCCCCAATTGCATAGGGAACAACCAATCTATGGTGCTGCGAGTGGATATGACGGTACAAAAACTTGTTTTGGTGCATGTAACGGTGCACAAAGTATTGCCATGTGTCCATTACAAGCATTGCTATGATAATTTGCAGAACCTGGACAGTAATTGGAGGCTGAGGGGTGGTACCGGATGCATCTGCCTTTGAGGTCAACTAACCAAAAAGAAGAATCCAAATTACGAGCGCTAAAAAGTATGGAAAGCATTGACACTATGTATGAAACTTTAAAGCTACAGGCAATTTCGGATATCACCCACAATTCAATAGTTTTGGCCAGTCAAGCAATAGAAAGAAGTATGATATGCATATGCTTTTGGAGTCCCTTTCTTTCTGAAGTGGAAGTAAGTGCCTAGGGGTTACTACCCCAAGGATAGATAGGTGGCTAGTTAGTCTAGAACTGAGAAAGGAAAGAAAGCAAACAAATTAAAACACCGCCAAACCATACAACCATCAATTCAAAAAAATCACAAGTTCAAACCTAGGGCCACTATAATTCCCATATTCTCACTTACAACTGAGGATGATCAGTTTTCCATATTTTTTTTATTTCTTGATCCTCCTAACCAACTCTACATGGCCATTAGGGATGACTCCCAATCCTTGGCATACTGAGAGCATCATTCTGGCAACTTCTGCTGAGATTTTGTCCCGGTAATGTTCTATGAGCCAACAGTTAATTAAAGCCAGAGTGTCATTAGTAAGGGTTTCCAAACTAGAGCTCGGACCCAATATATGATATCCTCAAAGTCAGTCATGGATCCTTCACTTTGAAAAGCCCCTAAATTGAGGTCCTCCAACCTTGATCTCTAGTCTGCTGTATCAAGAACCTTCCCCTCCCTGCCCCCTGAACTACTGGAACACAATCCTTCCTTCCTACCATTCTAGCTAACAACACATCCACACCTTGTTAGTTCTCAAATAATTCCTATTTTGTTGTTGCCTGGTTCTGTGACTTCTGTCCTCTGTTTCCTTTTGTGATTCAAGATCTTGAACTTCTCCAAGGCTTCTAAAAAATTCATTTTCCGAATCCTCCATTCCTTCAAAACAAACAGCCAATTATTTACTTGCCCGGTTAATATTTAGAAAACCCCAATCTGTGGATTCCAGTTCAGAAACAGGAGAAGCTGGTTTGTCCAATATGAGCACAGAGGACTCATGAAGAAGAGCTAAATCTTCCACAGACTGCGTTGAAAGAGGACTAGTGATAGATGTAACAAGGACCATGCAAACAACACAGTTTCTGGTTTACAGGTGGTATACACTTGTTTGACACAAATCATCATTATCATCCCCCGGACAAACAAAAGGGTAAAAAAGATTTAGATCTGTTCCAACAGAGAGTGATCATTTCTCCTCTCACTGAACTAACCCAGCATAGTATCTTAAAAAGCAAAAGGGTCCAGGGCCATATTCAAACTGACAACTGAGTGAACTGAGATTATTTTCCATGCCGAGCTCTTCCCAGAGCAGAAGAATATATTCACCCAAACTACAGTCATTAGTGACAACCATGGAGTCCATTAATGCTGCTTCCGTAGTAACTTAAAACTAAAACCTATCTACATGATGCCACACCACAAATAGAACATTGTTTACCTTGACTGAAAAAGGGAGATGATTAATTTTTTTTTTTTTTAATTTCACTTAACAAGCTTCACAGGTTAATATCTTAGGACAATGGCAACATTGTACATCTGCAAAACCTAGAGTTAACAAATAGTAGCCATTTTTTAACATCCATGAGGAAGAAAATAAGTTGTAAACAACTTCTACACAAAAATTTATATGGTTCGGACAAAGCTGGTAGTTTCTACCTAATGCAATAAAAAACTTCCTCATGCAGACTTAAGACCCTAGACAGCAGTGACAACCACCTTTACTGCATGGACTTCTATCACCTAGAACTAGGAGGCAAATCAGAATCGATAGATTCTGGTTCTGCAAATAAGTGATGGGTGAACCAGCATTTGGCATTACGCATCCTGAATATTCCTACATATACACACAAATAACCCAGAGCAATGTCAAGATAAGTAAATCAGCGGTTCTTTTACTGTCTCAAGGTCTTTTTGGCTCACTCTTTTTTTATCTTCAGAAGAAAAAGATGTGTGTGTGTGTACATATGTATGTATGTATGCATATTAAGGCACCCAGAGAATGCCAAAAGTATAAGGGATGAGGATATACTTAACTAAGTCCCAAAACCAACACCTCAAAGATTTACATAGGCTGGGCATAAAATTGATCTTCTGCAACTGCCTTTGAACCAAGACAAAATAAAGCCATATCCAGTTCATTGTAAAAGACAATGATTTCTAGATTCTCAAGCGCTCAAAAGCAGAACCATAAAATAGTCATCTGGGAACACATATTCTGCGAATCATAAATATTTTTGACAGTTCCAATTACTCTTTTCAATCTTAAAACAAAATACATCAAACATTAAGATTATTAACTAGATGCACCTTGCTTTCCCTATCAGCACAGGCCTCCAAACTTGAGCATTTATGCTCTGCTTACAGATACAGAACCATTTTCCTTAATAACATGACTTGAATCCCCATTTTCTCTCACTACATCCGATATTTCCAATATAGAAAACTTGGATCAGTCTCTTCATTTTTTTTTTAGGCCAGTAAATACATCCGCAAGCATATTTGAATTTAAAAAAAAAAAAAATCTGAATAGCAAAATGAGATTTAAGGCATGACGTTGAAGTAGAAACTGTCTAATAGTGGAGAATAATCACAAATGGAGACAATCAAACTAAGAAATTCATAGTGTTAGCGTACCAGGAAGAGCAACTGAGCAACAGTGGCTTGAACAAGCTGCTGAAGCAAAACACCCTTAACCACTGATTGCAGAGGCACCAAATTCTTCTGCTCCTCTTCTTTTCTAGTGTGCAACCTGTACTTATCCAGAGGCGGTAACAGTTGATAAAACCCAGCATACAACCAATAAACAACAACTGGGGCAAATGTGCCCATTGCTTCATCACTCACGTAACCTTCCCAAAATACCATTTCTGCCCAATCTACCAACTGGAATCAGATTTCCAATCCAAAATCCAGCATAAACCCAGAAACCCAGGATTACATTTACTTACAAAGATCAAGAAGTGAAAGCATTTCCTGCCCCTGCAATATGATAAAAATGAAAATAAAAATAATTGAAGCACAATTCAGTTCTTTCGATCAATACAGCTTACTCACACAAAATGAACTGAAATCTAGTACACTACGTTGATCTAGGAGTATAAGTGAAAAGAAAAAAAAATTAAAATAAACATCTGAAAACTATTGAAATGAGATGTAGAACAAGGATTTTGAACTTTAAACTCAAAACTCTACCGTTGAAGAAGATGAAATGGAGAACAGAAAAATATCGATACAAGAGAAGTTGACTTACAGGAAACAAGGGGAGAGATTAATGAAAATCAGTGGAAACTTTCAGAAAATATTGCGCATTCAGATCTACGCATCGACTGAAAGAGAATGGTTTATGCGTATTTTTCGACTGGACGAACGAGGACGGCCCTTTGTAATTTTTTGTTTTTGGCCCTTTTTCTTTTTGGCTTAACGGGCGCTCGGTGGTGGTGCCATTGTTTCTTCCCATTGTTTTTTTTCAATGAAAAAATACCAAAATTTTCACTATTGTCTGGTTGCTGGATTGATTTACCCACTAAAATTTTCTTTGGTACGGATATTGCTATAGACTTTATAGTTTCGGATTGGATATATTATTAGTGTTACAATTTGATATAGAACATGCCACCAACATAAAAAACCTAATGATAAAAATGAGAAGTTGTTGATTTTGAAATATTATAATATTAATGTAACTTTTAACAAGCTTTACAAATTTTATGTAGCTTATCATTTTCATTTTTTGTGTACCAATTCAAGTCACTATATCCTTCACTACTAAATCCGCCACTAAGTGATCAAGGTGATACTAGAGAATATAGAGTTGGCATCAATATTTGTAACAAGACAATTGTCATATTTCAAATTAAACCCATCTGATTTGGTTTAAATTGTATACTTAGTTGATAACAAAACCAAGTGATGAATTGAGGAATTGGGTATAATGCCCATGAATTGTACCTAAATATTCTCTATTGGACAAAATTGGCTAAAGAGGTCGATGAAGTGGTGGGTGGCGGTGAATTCAAATGATTGAAAGACAACATGAAGAGACTTGGAAATACATTGTAATTGGATGAGTAAGTTTCATTTGATTAGAATTGGGCAATAAAAAATGCATCACAATAGGTGATGCATTTGAATTTCATTTTTGAATGGACTAATGGCAGATTCGATAATGAATGTGATGGCTAAAGCACAAAAAATAAAAAAAAATGGTAAATTATATAAAGTTTCTAAAGTTTGTTAAAAATTACATTAGTGCCCTAAGATCAAAACTAACAACTTATCACTTTTATCATTAGATTCTTAATAATTTGTGACATATTAGATCCAAAGCTTTAACATTAGTGACACATTCGATCCCAAATTATAACATTACTGACAATATTGGTATCAAAGAAAATTTTGATAGACAATTCGGACCATGAGCCTAATATCAGTAGAAAATTTCATACTTTTCTTGGGTTTTAATGCCCACATACATACTTTCTTAAATGTGCCTGGCAAGCCACTAAAGTACTAAATGGAATATTTTCAAAAATGTTAATGGTAAAATTGAAATTTAACCAATTGTGTGTAGATCTTCTTCCTTTTTAGATTGATCTCTCGTGGTAGCATCTGCTAAAACTAAAAAAGTCATCTGTATCAATTCTAAATTGTTTTAATTGTGAGTTGTTCTTAAAGGTTTAGGAACAAAGAGTATAGGTTGTAAATAGGATAAAGTCCACTGGCGATATCTTAACTTATTTTTTTGTCACAAATGAGTATCTAATATTTATATTTATCTTAATAAACTACATAAACTCATATAGCACATCCCAATTAAGTATTTTTCATCGATTGTACAATTAAATTAGATGAAAATTTATGACATAAAATTAAATAACATTAAAATAAAATTTTAATAATAATTTTGGTCTTTAAACTTTTCTAATCAATCATTCTAAACCTTAAAATTTTAAATCTACTCTTCCAAGCCTAAATTTACTTTTTCTTCTACTCCCTCCCTCCTCTCTCTAGCCTCCTCCGCCCACGTCCAACTCTCTATGTCGCTGCCACCACCGCCCGAATCTCTCTCTTCCCCTTCCCCCTCCCCCGTCGTCGCCTCTCCATGTCGCTTTCCAAATCCCACTTCTCAGTTGCCATTGGAAGTGGACCGGTTCACAGCGGCGGATTTGGGCGACGTCGCATCAAGTTTGTTTGTCCGTCCGTCGCATCAAGGCCGTCTGTCCGTCCCTCGCATCTAGCCGCCGCAGCCATCGATCTCACATGGAATCGAGTCTAGTTTCTCCTCATGTCTTTCCCGATGGCGTTGGATCTGGGTGGCATTCTGGCCTATCTGTCCCACCACCTTTTGACAACGCATAGCCACCGCGAGCATTACCACCTTTCGCCATACCTTGGTCCTGCTCCTCATGCTTTGCAGCAGCTTGAGACAGCCAGGAAACAGGCGGCGTTGTAGAGAGTTCGGTCTAACGGCTGCGGACAAGTGGCAGGCGGGCTACTCTCGCTAGGGCTGTGCGGGTGGTGGTTTTGGGAAAAAAGGAGGACCAGTTGATGGCAGAAGATGGGTTGGCCAGGAGGGTTTTGGGTTTTCTCGGATTTTATTGATTGAGAGGGTATAGGAGGTAGATCTAGCTGTTTAGGGATTAAATTAGTGATTAAAAAAAAGCTTAAGAACCAAAATTGTTATTTTATGATTTTCTTTAATGTTATTTAATGTCATGTTATTAATTTTCATCTAATTTAATGATAAAATTAACTGAAAGTACTTAATTGATATGTGTTATATAAGTTTATGTAGCTCGATAAGACAAATCTAAAGGATGGATACTCATTTGGGATAAAAAAATAAGTTAAGTTACCATCAGCAAATTTTACCTATTGTACATATATAATATATAAAAGTGGTTCAATGGATTTCAATAAACAAACATTATTGATTTTGCTGATTTTCATTCACTTTACTTTTTGTTGGAATTATGGATAGATTTTTCGGTAACATTTGAGTGAAGAATTTTCATTATAATCCTATACTGTTGGATTTATCACATTACTAAAAAAATACATTTTCCCAATGGCTAAATTTCCAACGGTTAAACCGTTGAAAATTTCTAACACCAAGAGCTGTTGGAAATAGTGAAAACCATTTTTTAAACGGCCGGCTATTGGAAAATTTTGCAGACAATAGTTTTCAACGGTAAAGCCATTAGAAAAATTCCAACGCGAAGGTTATTGAAAAATTTTAACGTGAAAGCTGTTATTTCCAACAGTGATTAGAGACAGTTGGAAATTTCGAACGTTAAGGCCATTGAAAACTAATAAATTTTATAATTTTATAAAACAAAATAGTATTTTGAAAATATTTTATTATAAATAATAATAATAATAACCGAGCAAAAAAAAAAAAAAACGGACCCACTAATGGGCAAAAAAAAAAAAAACGGACCCACTAATGGGCCAAAATAACTCAAACTTAACCCAAACTAATCCTAATTATAAATACTCTCATATATCACTAACTCTCTCATCTTCCTGAACTCCCGTCCTCTCTCAGCCGTCTCTCCCTCCTCTCACCCTCTCAACCGTCTCGCTTTTAGGTGTTCGCTCCTCTCTTCATCGCCATCAGCCCCCTCGCTCTCAGATCTGCATCGCCTCGCTCCTCTCTCCATCGCCATTCGTGCGCCGTCCATCGCCCTTTCTCCTCCCTCCTCCCCGATCGCCTATGCGCTGTTTGCACCTCTCTCCTCCTCTGCCTCACTCCTCCGTCTCCTCGTCCGCCTTGCTCATCGGCTTCTTCTCCTCCGCCTCGCTCCTCCATCTCCTCCGTCACCATCAGCCTTCTCACTCTCAAATCTCCGTTGCCTCGCTCCTCTTCTGCCTCGCATTTGCAGATCTGATTTTGGGTTGTGATTTTGTTGCTTTTCTTTAATGTATGTGATTTTTTTTATGATCTGTTTTTGGGTTGTTGTGAATTTTATGATTTGTTGCAATTTTTTTTATTTATGCAATTTTTTGTAATATTTGTATTTTCTGATTTGTCATTTTTGTATTTTTCTAATTTTATGAATCTTGTGATTTTTTCTGTAATTTTATTGAATTTATTTTTGTAATATTATAAAATATAGTATTTTATTAAAATAAAATATATTTTTTGTAAATATAACAATAATTTTGATAATATATAAAAAAATATATTTTTTTGGGAGTTTTGTATATTTTTTTTTAAACGGAGTTTCCAACGGACAATTTGTAACGAGTTGACCGTTGTAGATTTCCAACGGCTATAGCTGTTGATAAACAAAAAACCCCATAGATCATGGATGGCCGTTAGAAACTTCCAACGGCTTTGTTTCCAACCATCAAGCCATTGAAAATTGTAACTATTTTAAATTTTTCCGTTGGAAATTTTTTTCTAACAGGGGTTTTGCCAACGCATCATTTTCTAATGGCTAGCCGTTGCAAACTCTTAATTTTCAATGCGAGACTGTTGGAAATAGCTATTGGAAATACACTTTTTTTTAGTAGTGTCAGTTTCATATTGGCTCAAAGTGCACTCCCTATTTTAGTGATTGAGATCATACAACGTGAGAGATCATGCAAGTCCAATTATTGGTATGCTTATTATGACATGTTTATTAGTACCATTTTTAGAGCCATTTAGTTTTAGATGGCAAAGAAAAGCTGTATAAAAAAAAATGAGCAAGAAAGAAGAGTATCAAATGGCTCACAGTGAAAGCACGTGTAGTGATTGAACCCTTTATGCAATAAGTGGGTTCAAAACATCAATCCATAGAACAGAGAAGAAGAAAAGGGTGGAAAAAATTAAGCACTTGTTTTCCTTTTCTAAATTAAAGTGGCATTACTAAAAAAATCAGGTTTTTTAACAGACAAATTACCAATGGGTTGCATATTAAAATTTACTAACGGCTAAATGCGTTGGTAATTTACCAATGGTACAACACGTTAGTAAATTAACTATTTTCCAACGGTTAAATTACCAACTTGTCAGCGCGTTGGTAATAGTTAAATATAATAATAATTATAATTATAATAATAATAATAATAATAAAGGAGGATTATTATATTATTAAAAATATTAAAAAGATAATAATAATATATATTTAAAATATATCATATATATTATAATGTATAATGATAATAATCATATATAAAATTATATATTTTTTAAAGAAAATTTTTAAAATTTTTTAAAACATTTTTTAAAAATAATAATTATAATTTAAAATATATATCATCACTAATACACTTATTTAATAATAAATAATAATAATAATAATAATAATAATAATAACAAGATATTGTATTATATAAAAGAATATATACTTTAAATATAATAATAACAATATAATGTGAATTTATATATCTTATATTAAAAGCTCATCTATTATTTACATGTAGAAGCCCAAAAAACCAAAAAAACCCAAACAAAACCGAAAACCCAAAACCCTAATCTAACCCATTTAAATACCTTAACCTATCTCAACTCTTCCTTTAACCCATAACCCTTGTTGCCTCTCATCCACCTCTCACCCTCTCTACTTCGCCTCTCACGATCTCACCCTCTCTTCCCTCTGTTCCGTTCTCCAGCTGCCTTTCCTTCTATGACCGTCGATCATCCCGTTCGTCCCCAGTTCGCATCGCCTAGCCATGCCACCTCTTTATCTCCTCCCTCTGACGTTTTCCCAACGTGTCGTCTTTCCTCCCTGGTCGCGGATCTCTCTCTGCCGTTCTACTTCGTTCGTCCTCGACCAAGCCTCCTCCCCAATGCGTCCGCCCCTCTAAGGCCTCGCCAACGCCTCTCCGCCTCGCCAGCACCTCCGCCCCTCTCCGGCCTCACGGACGCCTGATCACCTCGCCTTCTTGCTCGACGCAGCCTAGCCGACCACAGTTTGGCCGCGACGCTGCGATCGGTCTCCTCTGATCTTCGCTGATTTCAATTTTGATTTTGTAACCCATATATGTCTCCTCCCCTCTTAACTAAATTCAATTTCAATTTTTTGAATAATTTCATATTTGATTTTGTACTTTTAGTTGCGATTTTGGTGTATGAACTTGTAGATTTGGTTGTCTCATTTTGATTTAATAGATTTGGTTAATTGATTGTAGGTCTTGTTGTTTGATTTGGTAGATTCGGTTCTCTATTGTATATTTGGTTTTAATTTTGTAAATTTTTTGTTAATTGTTGTGATATTTTTAATTGTGTTAATTTTTTAAATTTTATGAATTATAAAATTTTTATTGCTTTTTACCAAACTTTGTGAATTTTTTTGCACTTTGAGTTTCGGAAATATTTTAACAATTTTGTACAATTTTTCATTTTTTAGTTTTTTTTTGAATTTTTCTAAATTTTGTGGTACCAATAAAATCTTTGTTTTATAATTATACTTATTATAATTTTTAGTCATAATAACATTTATTAAATATGACATATTTTTAGTAAATATAATTTTACTAATTATATTTCAATTTTCGTAATATTTATTTATATTTATTTGTACATTAATTTAGTAAAATTTAATTAGAAATTTACAAATAATTATTTTTTTATTTTTTTTAAAGGATTTTAGTTTCCAACGGCTCCTCATTAGAAATTGTTTTAATTTTTTAAAATTTAAAACTATTTACCAACAGTTTAGTGCGTTGGAAATACTACCAACGCGCATTGTTGGTAAATGCCAACGCACGGAACGTTGGTAAGTTTTTCGCCCGTTGGAAAACAAATTTGATACATGACAGTTGGCAATTACCAACGTGCTTATTACCAACACGTACGCATTTTTAATTACTAACGGCTTAAATTTTGTATGTTGGTAACTGGATTTCCAACGTATGATTTACTAATGGCTATGCGTTGAAAATTTAAAATTACCAACTTACGGCCATTGAAAACGCGCATTAGTAAACTTCAAAATTTTAGTAGTGTAAGAGGCAGATGGAGACTTCGAGCCCATCTCGAATGATCTGTCTAAGTATTGTAATTAGACGGTGTCACCATTAACTTGGGGCAACAACTGAGAGAAAAACATTGAACATTGCTCCTCTTGCAATGTTCAGACTCGATCACATTTCAGAAAAAACTTGGAAGAAGCTAGCTATCAATGGCAACTACCTAGCTAGTGAACCGAAGAAAATATGTACAAGAGCAGATGGGTGTAGCCAGATCCGGATGAACAACCATAAGGGTATATTTAATGGACATGTTGGCGTTCAAACTTCATCTGCACATTAATTAATCTTGCAACATTTCATACAGAGTCATCAAATCAAACGTGAGAAGAGAGGCATGCACAAGCATACATTTCGCAGAATCATTAAGGTTGAAAGTGGACAGTACTCATGAAAATTTGCCCAGATAAAAACACAGATTATGGAAGTCCATTCATTGCTTTACGCTTGGTATCGCATGCTTACCATATTTTCAAAGCCATTTAGTTGAACAAAAAAAAGTAGCGAAAGCAGGTACAGAACACTCTATGGTCACATATATATTTGTGCCTACTGAATCAATCCTCTTCGCGAGTGAGTGGCCGAAAATTCGAGACTGTTTTTTCTTCTCTGAAGTAAGGTAACAGGATTGTGTAAGGAGAAGATTCGATTTCGGCCTCCAATTCCAATCTCTACCTTCCTTGGAAGAGCGAGCTTCGTCAAGCATCAACCAAGTCATCAGCCTCATGGGAGACATTTGTGTGTCGCTGCAGCGAAAGCTTTACAGATGGATCTGTTGGTTGCTTTTGGGTGAGCATGGGGCAAGAAAGCTTTGATCATAGTGGACAGTGAAGTCTGGAGTTTTCCGAGATCAACCTTGAAGCCCCATGCCAAGTTGATCTCTTCACCGCCCACTGCTATGACGTCACCTCCACGGCAACAGCGAGCGAGCACTGCCTCAGCCATTTCTCTTGCTCAATTACAAGTTTCTGCAAAAGAGTGAATTTTGGATTTAAGTTGACTGTAGCCAAGTCGACCAATGGTGTTTACGTTTTGGTGGTTGTAGATAGGATGGAGAGAAATTTGTCATGCCAATTCCATGTCCACATATTCTGGTATACTATTTCCTTTCTTTTGCCCTACTATTTTGTCTGATTGTTTTAGTCCAACAACGTTACATTTGAACATGAGTTCTTATATTATTGTTCATTTTTTCAGAATTTTTTAGAATTTTTTCTTCATGGATCAGACCTCCCTCAAAACACTTTGTTTATGATCTCGACTGAATTTCATCTTATTAAAACAAATCGTTAGAATTCCTCGCAAGTTACATATCCTCTACACTTATCCCCGGCATTCTCGAATTAAATGGCCAAAAGTAATAGTAGATGATTTATTTTGTGTCTTTCGCCTGTTAACACCGGCCACTATTGCTGACGCCAACCAAGTCCTCCGATTAGTCATTGACCAGATCTCGAGCAGCTCCGACCAAATCACATCACCTTTTGATCAAAAGGGTCATCTAATTCATTACATTTTTCAATACATAATCCAGAAAAGAAGGCAAAAGCTAAAAATAACAAACGAAAACAGAAACAGCAACCTAGCAGTGATTCTAGATAGGGAGGATGATGTTCCATCAGGGTAAAAAAAGAAAAGGAAAAAACGATGGGGAGGACGATGTGGACGCTAGGCACCATCTGCTAATGTCCTCTTTGAAGTACTGATATAAAGAACTGCACCAAAAAAATCAAGACCAGATATAATTCTAATTTTGAATGACCGGTAATGTTGAAATAAAAATATGTCGGTCCCGTAGCTTTACCATTATTTCCTCGAATAAAAGCATCTCCATACTTATTTTTCAGCTGCCCATTTACATATTCTTCTGTTTGCTCCATTGCTATGTTCATATAACCATCTAAGCATGCCAAAATACCTGCATGAAAGATGAAATGCTACAACATTTAGCCATTCTACATTCATATTGCTAGATTTAGAATATTTGCTACTGTCTAGTGGCTATTGGTACAGACAACTTTCATCTTTTAAAAGCCTATGACGTACTTGAAGACCTAATAGCATCTGACATGAACTTCTTTACACATTCCGCAGCAAACTTCTTCCATATTCGCATGGAAAATAGCAATGGATCGTTCAATGCCTCAAGTAGGATTCCCTTTCCAATTTAAACTAGAATGTGATGGGAAAGAGTGAAATCACAAATCTTGTTTCCTGTCCTTAGGAGCCGAGCACCATTTTCAAACCCCCAGATTAATAGAAACAATAATTTTACTAAACTCTAGCCACGAAACCTAATGCAGAAACATGATTTCAAGAAAGCCCAATTTCAAAGCACTAAACCCACCAAAACTACGCATCTCTTCTTATATGAATGGTTGTAATGTCTTCCCATGCAACTTTAAACTTAGGCCCAGTTCGTTTTGGATTAATGTAAACAGATTAACATGTTATTGGGTCATTCACATGGAAATCATTTGAGATCGTCTTTGAAGTTGCTCAAATTTACATACCCTGCCCACCCTCAAAACCTAAAGCCTCGCCGGTCCCTCTTTTCCCAGCCTGCCGCTGCCCAACTTGCCAGCCCATTGCCGCCCTTGCTCTCCGTCGCTGTCCATCGTGCGAGATTGCGCCTTTACCCCTATCGCACCACTGTCCAGCTTAATATCAAGACGAGACCGCCACTTAGCCGATCTAGAGAAGAGGCTGCCGCCCAGCCGATCTCCAGTCGAGGCCAGCGGCCTTTACCCTTGTCCTCTGCTTCTGCGACATGCAAACAAAGTGCCCTTCCCCGTCCTTTTCTTCTTCCACCGACTCTTCTTCTTCGATCGACTCGTTGGAACGCCGAATAGGGAGGAATCTGGATAGGCGGCGGTGAGGTGAGAAGCAAGTCTGCGGGAACTGTGGGTCAGCCGGACGGTTTAAGTGGGTAGGAGCGGAGTTGTGAGACTAGGGTATGACTGTAAATATTGGCAACTTCAAGGACTTTTGGAATTTGTTTGGGAGTGTTTGTGTGAATAACACATTAACACAGTTGTATTAAACTAAAACGAACAGAAATGCACCACAAAAATTAATGCAGCAAGCTTCAGACCTTTCACTCTTCATGCATAAAACCATGGGCCTTTAAAGAGAAACTGCGTACCAGGAAGGTATCGCAGAACCAACATACAATAAAACCCACAAAAATGGTATGGAAAGTAAGAGTCACTAATCCTTGAAAGCTAGAACAGAAAAAAGCTTATGAATCGAGCCTTGCTATCAAAGTGGTTGTAGCATTTTCTCACAGAAGGGGATCCTCTTTGGAAGCAGGTTATTATGGCAAGGCAAGGTGAAAACAGTGACAGGCATTGTTCTGAGTCAGTCTGCAGAGCCTATGGGTCTGGAATTAGGAAATGTATTAGAAATGGGTGGAATGATTATTGCCAGCACAACTGTGTTCAGGTAGGAGATGGTGCTCTATTCGGTTCAGGGATGATTGGTGGTTGTGATGCTCTTGCACTTAAGCAACAGTTTCCTATTATTGCTTTCAGATAGTTAATGGCCAGGTTATTTAGAATCCCCAACTTTCTTCTTTCTAGAAATTTGAATGATTGGAAGGTTCCTATTTTCTTAGAGTTTATGTATATCCTTCATGGGCAGAAGATTGTTGCTCACAGGAAAGATAAGAAACACTGGTCGTTTGACAGTTTAGGTGAGTTCTCTATAAAGTCTCTTTATAACTCTTTGGCTCAAACTAGCGGTGGCACTGATTTTCCATGGAGGACCATAAGGAAGAACCATGCACCCACAAGGATGAAATTTTTCTGTTGGGAGGCAACCAGGGAAAGGATCCTTACATTGGACAATCTTCAAAAAACGGGTAAGTCTTGGTTAACAGGTATTTTTTTGTATAAAGAGGCCGAGTCCATCTGTCTTCTCTTACACAGTCCTTGGGCCAGGAAATTATGGGAGGAAACATTGTCAATTACTGGTCTTGTGTAGGTGGTAGCCGCAAGTATTGAAGATGAGGTTTGGACCTGGTTTGCAGCTTGCCGGAATAAAGATAAGAGGAAGAAACTTAAGTCAACTTAATCCAAATTGGCTTATTTTATTTTTACATTTTTTTCCCCGGAACAAATATCATTTGAAAGCCAATATTATTTAGGTGTAATAATCCACTAATTGTAAATTTTTTATAATATTATTAAATTTTTATGAATTTTCCTTTTTTTAGGTATTAAAAAAGAAAAAATCATAAAAATTTAATAAAATTATAAAAATTTTATTTTGAATGAATTATTATACCTACATAATATTGACTTTCAAATGTAATTTGTTCTAAACAAAAAAGATGTAAAAATAAAAAAATAAGTCATTTTGGATTAAGTTAACTTAGTTAAAATGAATTGGGATTCTAATTCCTCTTTCTATTTTCTGGATTCTTTGGAAGAGAGAAATAAGTGTGCTTTTGATGGGGTGGAGAGTTCTTTAATTCAATTAATTCATAAATGGGTTCATACTACTGTTTTTTGGGTTTACAAGGGATGCTACTGATAGGTGTTTGATTCTCGATGCTTTGAGGTTGTTTTTTGCAAATGATCTTTAGGCACCCTCTTGTTGCCTTCTCAATAAAGTTCTTGTCTTATTAAAAAAACACATTAAATGTGAGAACGATCAAGAGGCTTCCATGATCAACGTTTCAATATCATGCTGCACAAATTTCACAGGGTATCAAAGAAGCTCAAATTCAGCAAACATTTGGAGCAGCCATGAATTTGGTAAGCTCTAAACTCAATACATAGAAAATGCAGGCGCTGGTATCTAATCATGTAATTGAATCCAAGTGCTAATAATAAGCAGACCAACGGCATAAGTGGAACATTTATACTTCATCCAAAAATTTATATGCAAAGAAATTGCATGTATTGCATCCTAGATTAACAAAGAGAAACCATCCTTCAGCAGAAACAAGGATGAAGACATTGAATCTTTTATAGAAGCTTTTGGCTCTTGCTGGCTCTCATTTGGTGTAGTCTTGCCTAAATACTGTGAGATTAGCATCCCATCATTTTCAGAAACTTCAACAATTAATAACACAAAAGGGACATGGTAACTTTTGAGAGCCATTACGAAATTCCTATGCCTTTCTTTGGACTTAGCAAAACTCCCATGCTTTTTGTTGGTTACTTTTGTTGCATGAACTGTGAAGTAGATTATTGCGCTAAGCAGAGATGAGAAATAAAACAAAAGATAGAATTAGAAATGAGAACGTAAGGATTAAGGTCATAGACTGAAAACAAATTTACGGAAGGCCATCCTCAACTGTATGGGTATATCCACATGTAGACTACTACCTACTCCAATGAGTAAGAGTTATGGGCTCGATACAGTTGTCATGTAAAGGCAATGGTAGACCAAAACTTATTTGGGTAAAAACAATGAAAAGGAATCTTGCTCTTTAAGAGCTTATGCAAGGAATTGCCCCCAACCAATAGAATGGAGAAACATGATTCACGTAGCTGATTTTGCCTAGTTGGGATTAAAGCAAAAAATGTAGGTTTTGGGCAAATTGGCAGTCTATCAAGGGATCACAAAATCAGTGCTCCAAAACCACTCCAATAAGTTCAATGCAACTGTCAACTAAATCATTCCGAATGATCAATACAAAGAAATCGAGCATACACACAAACACAGATACTTACCTCGATAATCAACACCAGAATTCAGTTTCACAACAACTGGGCGTCCGCGGATGGACTTCAGGAAATCTGCAGGTGTCTTCGTAGTTGCTGACCCTTTCTCAGCTGTACTCATGCTGCTTAAACTATTTTTCGGGCCTCCTTCCCTGATATGGTGAAGTAAAACTCTAACTCAAACTGTTGACCCTGTTTCCTGATAGTTCCATCTTTCACATAAGCAGAACATTTGTTGCATAGCTTTACTAGGAAACTGAGAAGTACTTCTAGATTATGCAAATACAGCTAGCAATCCCTTCATTTGATGTTAAAATTTCAAAATTCCCTTAAAAACTACTGCAACTAGGGAAAAAGAACATCCCATGGACATGGAAAGCTCAGTAAACTTCCGCAGAAAGGACATGTTGACTCCCCTAGATTATCTTAACGAAAAATTTAACAGGCATTCATTTTCATTTTCAGTGAGAAGATACAGAATTACTAGAGTAACCAGGCCAACCAGATGTTTCCCCTATTGTAACAAGCTGAGACTTGTAGGTCGCCTAAATTGAACTTCATTCTTTATATCTAAGGATGCTTCACAGAACTTCATTCAGTAATCTCATATCCACCAGTGAAAAAGAATTAAAATAATTCTAATTTCAACTGCTTTGAGTTGATGAATGCACTTGCAAACTTGCTCCTCAGCAGATATTTTAGCAGGATTGTTCAAGTGTTAACTAATGACATCTTACGATTTAGTTAAAACTTCAGAAAGCATTTATCCTTCCATTCATGAGTTATGTTCACAACAGCCACTCAAGAATACAAATTAATTTTAAGCCACTGTGTATGAGCTAGACTAATATTATCACTCACTGCAGCTAATTTCCTTAACTACCTTCATCAGGTGCACCCAAGATAAAACAGAAAATGTTGCATCTTTCTTATGATTACCATCTCTTTTCAAAAGAGTTAACAAATTCATCTGCACACCTTACAAATCACCGTCTCTACCTAACTATGTGCAAATGATTAACCAGCATGATCTAATCTTCTTCTCCAATGACCTGACAATATGCAAATCCACTTAGGAACTAATTCTGAGCAACACATCAAAGTACTTTTCCATTCCAAAAGGATGGATAAAAAAGAAAGGAACAACCAAAGCAAGCTACCGATGCAATTTCAGTTTGCACGCTCCCAATTCTAAACTTAGAACAAACGTGCTACCATCATACGATAAACATGAAACACATTAAAAACAATATGCTCTACTCTGGAGTCCAAATGGGTAGTCAGAAACCTGGTTAGCCTCCAATTATACCAAAAAACCGCGTGAAAGAACTAAATGTGATGGAAATCGTTCACAGAAACAACTCAGATACACAAATCAGACGGGCACATGAACGGGACCTAACCACCATCCCAATTCTCATCATCGAGAATCTCAAGCCCAGGAACATGGAAAAGAACATACTCATGGAGATTAATTAGGTATTTGATGTCCCAAAATACAAAAAGAACAAGAGCGGAAGAGAAAGGAGAAGAGAAGGAGATGAACATACTCACCGAAGATACAAGAAATCGAACAGTTTCAACTGTATTATTATGGTTGTAAACGACCAAGCATGCACCGAGAGGGCCACAGTCCACAGACGACCAGTATCTACTGACGGGAGGAGGAGCCGCTTCCATCTTCTATATCTGTATTTTATTCCGTGTAAGGATTATAAAAAAAAAAAATACAAAACAAAAAACGTGGACCTGACTCTATGCCGTATGTTTCACTATATCCTAAAATTTTAATGTGTTTGTTTCGTTAGATCAGTTTGGAATCATTTAAATAAAATAAAATAATTAATTTTCAGTTTTTTTAAATTTAGGGTCAATTTATTTTAACTTAAATTATATTAATTTAAAATAGTTTATTTTTATTTTTATATTTTTTATCTGAAATTAATTTCATTTAAAATTTAATATTATATAGATGCAATAATCCATTTGAAATAAAATTTTTATAATGTTATTAAATTTTTATGAATTTTTATTTTTAATATCTAAAACTAGAAAAATTTCATAAAAATTTAGTAAGATTATAAAAATTATATTTTTAATAGATTATTACACCTATATAATATTGGTTTTTAAATAAAATTAGTTTCAAGTGAAAAAGATGTAAAAATAATAATAATTTATTTTGGATAAAGTTAACTTAAATTAAAATGAATTGATTCTTAATCTAAATCATCCAAATTATATATTAGAATTGATCCAAACTATCTAGATTATAATTTATCTTTATAGTTTTTATTAGAACCATTCAAATTATAATTCAATTTATCCAGTTTTAATAATTTGATTCTTTTTTATTATAACTAAATACATGATAATTGAAAAAAAAATAAAATAAAACTTGAAAAAAATATGATGAATATTGATAATATTCAATTTTATACTTGTTGATTTATAGCATATAGTCCAAAATTAAACAAAAATGACCCTATATATATGTAGGATTAACAAGTATAGTTACAAAACATGTGCTACTTTTCAGTGTATTCTATTTTAGGCTTAGGAACAAATAACTGATCGAATAAAAAAATAAGAAATTCGGTGAAAATTTTTAAATTGTTTATTTAAATTTGTTTTAATGTTAAATTTATTTTCAAAACATATATACTTCAAGGTATGGTTAAAATGACCTTGTTTTGTTAATTGTATGAACATGTATGGGTGCACGAAACTATTAACTCCGAAACCCAAATCTAACTGACAATAGCATGATAGGATCGGGACAAAAGAGCTGAAAAACTCATTTCAAGCTAACTCGAACCTAACCCATTTTAAAGAAATAAAAAAAGGGTTAATTTGCGCCCAACCCAAATCAACCAGAAAATGCCCCGACTTATCCTATCCCATGCCCCCAGCCCAACCCAACCTACTCACCTAAGCCTAAGTCCCCATCCTCCTAGCCCCTTCACCTTTATACCTATTGAACATGTGCATTTCACATACACACACTTAAGGCCAGCTTCTTTTAACTTAAATCAACTGGATTATTTTTACTTTTACATATTTTTTGCTTGAAACGAATTTTATTTGAAAACCAATATTATTTATATGCAATAATTTATTTGAAAATAAATTTTTATAGTGTTTATTAAATTTTTATAAAATTTTCTTTTTTAATGCTTAAAATTAGAAAAATTCATAAAAATTTAACAAGATTACAAAAAATATATTTTCAATGAACTAGTGTACATACATAATGTTAGCTTTTAATTAAAATTAGTTCAGGATAAAAAATACATAAGAATAAAAATAAGGCATTTGAAATTTAATTGATTTAGGTTAAAACGAACTAGGCATTGGTCTTACCATCCCTTGCATGTCGCCCCACTTATGTCACCTTAAACGTTGCTCACGTCTTCATTAGGATTCTCATGCCTGTATTGTCTACAAGGCTTCCGCAAAATCCTTTCACTGTCATGTTTTTTGGTCCATAACCACCTCTAGATCACAACTTCTATAGTATTTCAAAATCAACTTTTCCTCCGACAACTCCGCCTTTGAATCTTCTCATGAATCCAATGATGATGACAACGACGGTGAGCCAAAAACTGACATGGGTAGAAAAATTCGGAAGCATAAGCAACTATTTTATTGTTAGAAGATTCTCGGTGTCTTGCATTGCACAAACCCAACCCAACCCAAATTATTTTGCATTTAGGTTGTGCTACCAATTTAGTTTAGTTCCACCCATAAAATGAAAGCCGTGAATGAGCACAATAATTTTGGGCTTAGACCCAAACTTTCATGCTTGTTTTGATTGATTAAGAGTCAATTTGTTTTAACTTAAGTTAATTAAATTTAAAATGACTTATTTTTTTAATTTAAGTCAAATGAATTTAAAATGAGTTATTTTTATTCTTACATATTTTTTACCTGAAACTAATTTTAATTAAAATTTAATATTATATATGTACAATAATCCATTGAAAATATTATTTTTGTAATCTTCTTAAATTTTTAATTTTGTTTTTTCTAGTTTTAGGTATTAAAAAAGAAAAATTCATAAAAATTTAAGAACATCATGGAAATTCACTTTCAAATGAATAATTGTATCTACATAATATTGACTTTCAAATAAAATTAGTTTTAGGTAAAAAAATATAAAAATAAAAATAGGCCAGTTAACTTAAGTTAAAACAAATTTATCCTAATAAGTCTTTTTCTAACTTAAATGAATTTTAGTAGGATACGAGTTTATATTTTAGGCTACCCATTTTTAACACAACTAACAGTGTATGATTTAAAAAATTTTAGGACTAATATGGAACCCCTTTTCGCAACTTGCCCCTTTTGTTTTTAAAATCCACACTTTACACCTGAATATGAGCTTTTTGTTATTATGTTTGACAACAACTTATCAAATTATATAGTTTAGTCTATGTAATATTTATCTTTCACTAAATTCAAAATATATAATATAGTTTGATAGTTAGTTAGCAAATTAAATTATCAATTTTTCCTTTATTTAAATATAAAACAGTTTATTTTTCTATTACTTTGGGAGTAAAATGTGGAATTCTAATATAGAAGGAACAAACTATAGTATCATCCAAAGCTCAAAAGAGTTTTTCCAAATTTCTAAAAACTGCAGTTGGACCTTGATTATTATATCTAGTTGAGTTGACAAACTTTAGAGAGGCAAAGCTCTTAAAGTGTATACTGAAATTTTTATAAAATTTTAAACTTAAATCTTACTTAAAAAGAATTAAAATCTTTTCTACTTCAACCAACAACAAAGTTAAATTTTAACATTTAAGAAAGGAGTATTTGTTGATTTTTCTTTATTTTTGAGTTTTACATATTAAGCTCCATTTGTACGTACTGTTTTTTTTTTAATGCAAACAGGTAGACAATTAAAATAACTGGATCGTACCACATCATTTAAAGGAATCTTATTCAGTATATATAATGAGTGAGATATTAAGTGACATAAAACATGTGTAATACCAAAAAAAGAAAAATTCACATTTAAATTTTAAATAAGTAAAATTGTTACTAAGAGCACAAGCATCGGTTGAAATTGTTCAACCCGATCCACATCGTAAGTATAACCGACGAGACGGTCTCACATCCTTCTAGGCTGGGCCTAAGCACAGAATTAGAGCAGACCAGCGCAGTCGTACACCCGTACTAGCCAAGTAGACGGGGGAGCCAATCACCAGAGACAAACGCCTTGCCATTTTTCACGTCACTATAAAACCCCAATCCCCTCCCTTGACCAGTAATATTATTGGAGTACCTTTCTCGCATTTGATTTCTCTCTCCAAACGCTCCTCAATGGTGAGGTTTTTGTTCCTCTTTCGGAAATAAGATCAGGGTTTTGGTTCGTGAAAACTGTGCTGAGGATGAAGCTCTTGACGGATTCTTGTGATGTTGAGGACCAGATTTGGCCGCCGGGTTTTCGGTTCCACCCCACCGATGAGGAGCTTCTTCTTTATTATCTCAAGAGGAAGATCTCCAGGAGAAAGCTCAAGCTAGATGTCATACGCGTCGCAGACGTTTACAAGTTTGATCCCGAGGAGTTGCCCGGTATTCATCCCTAGCAACTCTTTTTCTTCTCTTATCGCTGCTGTTTTTTCTCGTGTTGACTTGGGTCGTGCCTGATTAGCTTCTTCGTTGGGTCTTAAGTGAACGCTTCCATTGCTGTTGATTATTGATGTTAATTTGATGGCTTCATGTTATTGTGGATTAATCGAATCGTGTAGCTCTCTTTACGATTTCGCCTTCTGTTTTGGTTACACTCCTTATGCAAACTCTGTTGTTCATAGCTCTTATAGGTTGATTAGTTGGATTTTTGTTTTTCGTAGCGATTTTTCTGTTTTTTTTTTGTCCAATCAATTACTACCAGCTTATTCTGCTCATGCTACTTTTTCTTTCCCTTTGCAGCAACTTATTCGAGATCGATCGAGAGTGGTTGTGGCTAGAATTCTTTAATAACCAGTGTTACATGTATAGGATACTAAGATAGGATTTGTGGCAGTCAGTGGAATTGGTTGAAGATAAACATAAAGGGTCACTTAGCTGGTTTCATTTGGCCATGTCCTGCGTTTTGAGTTAAGGATTCTTCTTCTCATAAGATGCGCTTGTCAGCTAACCCAGATAGATTTGGGGTTAATGGTTAACTGTACTTCAGGTTACTGCTGTTTCTGATTGGTTTTAGCAATTTTGCTTATTGTTCATTTGTGTTCGAGCCCGTTTGGCATAGTTGAATGATCAGTTCTGTTATACAATGTGACTAGCAGCACAATCAGTGTTGAAGACTGGTGATCGGCAGTGGTTTTTCTTTAGCCCAAGGGATAGGAAGTTCCCACATGGAGGAAGGTCAAGCAGAGCAACCGCACACGGATATTGGAAAGCTACAGGAAAGGATCGAACCATCATCTGTAATTCTCGAACAGCAGGAGTGAAGAAAACCCTCGTTTTCTATAGGGGGCGTGCTCCTCATGGTGGGCGAACTGACTGGGTAATGCACGAGTATATACTGGGTGAAGAGGAACTCAAAAGATTCCAAAATGTAAAAGTATGCACATTATAAGCTTTTCCAAGTTTCTTTTTTTCCTTTGCTTTCAGTTTTTGGTTGGGTTATCCTTCTACCAGCCCTTAATCGCACCCGTTTCCCTTTTCAGGACTACTATATTCTCTACAAACTCTACAAAAAAAGTGGCCCTGGCCCTAAGAATGGCGAGCAGTATGGTGCTCCATTTAGAGAAGAAGACTGGGCCGATGAAGAAGATGTGAAGTGCCTGATTTATCCGGGGGTCTCTTCGGAGGATCCTGCTAAGATCAAACCCATCAATGTTGTTGGGTGCAATGGACAGCTTCAATCTAATGCCGAGGAGGATGTTGTGCAACAAATTGCAAATGGGACCACCCATCCACAGCCACAAGTTGTTGCTCATAATTATAGACGGCCTGAGGTTTTCTATTGACCTAGATTTTGATTTTGATCTAATTGGAACTGGATTTGATGGTATGAAATATTGATGCAACTTTTTTTTATTTGTTCGAAACGTCATAATTTAGGTTACTGGTGAAGAAGAACCCCAGAGTGCTGTGGTTGACCCATCCTCAATGGCAGTTGTATTTCCTGAGCCAGTGAGTCCTCCGAATTCAGGTGTTCAGCAGGCTGGCTTTGACTTCAATCATTCAGCCACTTCTAAGTTAGAAACATTTGATGTCCTAGAGGTCACATCTTCCATGAACCAGTCTGACCAGATGCACCAGATCTGTGAGGTGGGTTTCCTTGAAATGTATGATCTATTAGGGCCTGAAGCTACCATTTCAACTACAGAGCAACCTGTTCAGAACATTGAGTTTGGAGGTTTGAACGGAATTGGCGAGTTTGACCTATACCACGATGCAGCTATGTTTCTTCAAGACATGGGGCCTATTGATCAAGGAGCTCTTTCACAGGCATATCCAGACATGTTTCGGACTGATACGATGAATCAAATAGACTTCCAGCTGCAACCTGAGTTGAATAGGTATCTGTTGGATAACCAGTCACAATTCCATTCATCCTCTGAGGGGCAAAGTTACCAGTTGCAGTTCCAGTCTGCTGGGAACCTACCAGATAACCAGATGCAGCATTCGGCTGGAATCGATCAGAGTATTCAGTTGTGGATGTGTGACCAGAAGGGTGCATGTGAAATGGATCAGAATAGTCAACTGCGGATGCATGACCAAAGAAGCGATGTCTTTACCCCTGAAGCATCACTTAGGGGAAACCTTTCTCAACAAGAGTCAGGTACATATTGAAAAAGTTGGATGTTGGTAAGCTTTCTTTGTTTAGAGTCTTGATGGATTGATGGCTGGTTGACATACTAAATACAGCATGAACTGCAAAATGGAATTTGATCAAGAACTCTAAAATCCAAATATGCTTTTGTTTCCTAGCTTTGAACTATATCTCAGTTTTGCTTCTCATTCTTAGGTTTGACGCCTTATGTAAACCAATCTGAGGGTGAAAAGGGTAAAGGTGGTGCACCAAGCCAGTTTTCTTCTGCTATGTGGGACTTTCTGGACTCCGTCCCTGCTGCTCCTGCTTCAGCTGCAGAGGGTCCTTTGGTAAACCTGCCATTTGAGCGGATCCGCTTAAGTGAGGCAAAATTATCAAATATTAGAAAAACTGACGATTCGGCAGAAAATGATGATGCAAAGGTCAGAAGGGCACGAGGGAGGAGAAGATTCTTTTTCATATCCGTTTTTGTTGCTCTATGTGCCATCTTATGGATGCTGGTTGGAAGTACGAGGCCTTTGGGAAGGTGCATTTATCCTTGAAGATGTGCAATTCCTTTTTTGGGCTTGTCGGTCAGACGATATACTTGGAAAATTGCTCGAATTTGTGAATAGCAAGGTCGCGTAAACAGGGGACTCAGATCATGGTTGACAAAAATATAGCAGATGCTTTTTCTTTTTAATTATAGGGGGGCTTTGACGGCTTGGGGATTGAGGAAGGTTATGGTTCTAGGTTTTTCTGTGCCCTCTGCTCAAACGATGTGCTCCTTGGCCCCACATATAGGATCATTTCTTCAACTCTAACAAGGTAATTATAAGTAGCTGCTCAACTCAATTGCTTCTGTAACTTATTTTTCAATGTTGTTATTGACAATTTAAAGTTTAAACAAATGAGGTTGAGAGTAAAATTCATTCTTGATCTCCTAGGTCTAGTGGTTATCCTAAAGTGGTCTTATCTCACGTTTCATAAAATTTCATACCTTTTAATGTGCATCCTAATCAAGTTTTTTCTATCAACTTTTTCATTATCTTAGACAAAACTTGATAACTTGGCGACTTGAATGTTGATGTGGTAATGCCACACACATTACCTGGGCTCCAACACCACATGTGGCCTCATCTTTTAGAACAACAAGTGGTTATATTGGAAGAATAAAAGCTTTTAGGCTAAAATAGACAAAAACATATAATTTTAGGATTTAAAACATAGATTAACAGAGCTTCTTCCCCCAAATCTTTTGTGCATCCAATTGAAAGCCCAAAATTCGAAGGCAGATATGCCCAGAATCTATCATCTCGCAAACTGGACAGGGTTCGTACATAGCGATTTTGTTTTGAGCAGCTTTGGTTCGTGCATTCACGATAGGTCTGTTGATCGTTAGGCATTAAGGAGCGCAGCTGACGGATTTTGACGGGATGAAAGCTGGGTCCGTTCAGACAAGGTCTAATTTCAACGAGTTGGGGCTGAAAGCTGAGTACGACGCGACAGTGGTCATGACGGTGAATCTGCTCGAGATGCAAGAGAGGGAATCTTAGAGGGAGGTGAAGTGGGCGGTGAGAGTTTCAGAAGAATTTCTGCTGGCGTTCAATTAAGATTATGAAATGAAGTCTCTGTTTGATCGATTCGAAGGATGTTTTCATCACCAATCTTCTGTCCATTTGAGTTTTGTTCTATGCTGGTGCGAGGTTGGCGCGTGTCAATTTGTTCCATCTTTGTTTTCTTGGCTCCAGTTGTTTTCTGACTTTCTCAGGATGTATTTCATTGTTTTGCTGGGCTAGCGGGTTTGTTTTTGTACAAGAGATGCTTGTTGTACTTCTTCTTTCTGTTGGTAATGAAGTCTGGGAAAGAAGATTTTTTAATCGTTCTGTCGTTATCATTAGTCCAATCGGATGCACAGAAGATTTGAGGAAGAAGAAGTTTTAATATATATTTTAAATCCTTAAAATTATGTATTTGTGTCAATTTTAGTATAAAAGTTTTTATTCTTCCAATATAATCATTTGTTGTTATGAAAGAGGTTTGGGGCCTAAACAGTGTGTGTGGCACTATGACATCAACATCCGAGTTATTATGTCACCAAGTTTCATCCAAGATAATGAAAAAATTTATGGAAGAGACTCAAATGAGACATGCGTGAAGAGGCAGGAAACTTTATAGTAGTACAAGGTTAAATAAGTGATCACTTTAAGACAAATATCAAAATTTAGGAAACCGCAGATGAATTTTAGAATTCTTTAAAAGTTCATTCTAGTTTTTACGTGAACTGGCAAAATAATTGCAACATAATGTTGTAGTTTTTTTGTAATTTTCATGTTTAACCATTTGTATGATCAGATGTAGCAACTGAAGGCAGACCATTTTCTATGAAAGGGCATTTTTATGGTGACAAAATTATTAACAAGACTGCCCACAGTCTCATTGGTAGATTTGTCTTTCCATACGTAGAGCCAAACAACTCATCCTAATATCCTCTTTGAATGAACCTCAACAGACAATTTCCATACTTCTTGATGAAGAAAAGGTGGTGTCATGTATCTATATGCAAAGCGAAAGGCAATATGGTGGTGGAAAGTGGACTATTGTGTTTTGATACATGGTCTTGAATCTCACTTTGTACAATGATTTATCACTTGAAATATCGTGTACTACGATTATATGAATACACATAAGAAGAAGAAGATATATGAAATAATAAGATATAAACTGTACTTTAGTTTACCGCCTTCCATTGGTTAATATTCTCTCTATTTCATATTCTTTGTATAGTATGTTTTTTTTTGCCGTCCCAAATTTTTTGCACCGTTTCCTTTTTTGGCAAAATTTATAGTACAAAATGACTGTTATACCCTCATACCACATTCACTTTTTTTTTTATAGATACATGTATGAAATAATAAAACATAAACAATACGCATTTGACATATATATTGATGTTAATTTTTTTTATTTGAAAATAAAATTTAACTATTAAATTATGTTAACATGATTGGCGTTTTGGAGTTGTGACTTTTTTTCTTTCATTTTAATTTTTATTAGAAAATCATGATGTAAATAATTAGAACACAAAAAAATGTGCAAAAAGATATATTTTAAGTATTTTTTATCTTAAATTAATATTTTAATATATATTATTGGGTGAAAATCAGTAACAATATGCTATGGTACACCATGTGTATACCTATAAATTTCAGGATAAAATACAACAAGCGATATTGGTACTGTCGTACTAATAGCCTTGCTTTTAACTACTCCCCCCGTTTCACAATAGTTGGCCTCTATTCCTTTTTTGGCAGTTTCAAAATAGTTGTCATCTTTTTATCTTTCCAAATAAGGTAATTTTTATTTTATTTTATATATATATCATTTATTGAAAGAAGAGAAAATTGAAAAGTGAAAGTACGTAGAATCCATTAAAAAGTAGATAAGTACATGTACTTTATATAAAAATAAATAAACTAATAGTTTTATATTAAAAGAAAGAAATAAAAAGTAAAAAAATCTTAATTTGCGTGCATTATCAAAGAAGATTTTATGAGACAGAGGAAGTCGTACTTAGGTAGTATGCTAGCCTGGACTTCTCTTTATTGTCATTCTTTTTGTGCTCTTTTCTTTTCTTCCAAGATTTCAAGCATATGTGGAACATCTCTATATCAAGTTTTTTTTTCACTTAATTCCATCATGCGATGTTCATTGAAAAGGCAAAAAAATCAAAGAAAATTGATAATATCATCTTCTTCTTTCTCCTCGAGAAAGGGAAAGTATATCTCTGCCCACAAAACTCGAGACGAGAAACTTGTGGTCCTTCACTGTATCGTATGATATTTGTGCATATTCACATATATTGATTTTAGTAAAGGTTGTCACAATCTCGATCTGAATTTCAAAATCTTGTGATTTTATTATCTACAATAAGAAAATAATTCAATTAAATTCTACAATTACAATTATGATTTTGATCCAACTCTACAATAATGATTCATAGAATATAAAAAATTATTCCATGTGAAATCTCAATTTTAACAACCTTACGTTTTAGCTTCAGACTACTTAGTGTACAACAAGAGCATCAGCCCCCTAGGTGTACCGCGGTATTAGGTGGGATTATTTTCCTATAATTCACGAACAAAAACAAAATCAACTAAGTCTAGAAATGACTATGTATTACCGAGATATGATGAATATGAATTTCGCAGTGCCTGTATACAAGTTGCCTTTCTTGCTTCTCTATAACATCGTCTCGGTTCTTAGATAAAACAATCCATGCTCCTCCAACGTTTGACATCATAGAAATATCCTCCGGAGTGTCCTCGCAGCAGCACGGGAGACCAACCTCCCAACAAGGTCAGCTGGCAACTGAAACAGCTGCTGCTGCAATTCTGGTGGGAGCTGCCAGAGTTTAACAGGAACAAACAGTCATCTGCAAGTGAAGTTCTAGTAGTGGCTGTCAAGATATGCAGAGACTTGACTCATACCTCAGAAATAACAGAGAGGACAGGAAGAATTTTTGAAACCGATGGAGGTTGATAAAGAGCGAGTGATCTTTCCTGTGTGTATGACATCTGATTCTTGTTTTGGTCCACCGCCTTGACTCCCTATAAAACACCAATGGATATGTTAAATCTTCCTGTAATGGAGTGTAAACTCCAAGATGATCAACAATACATTTCAAGAAAAAAAGACACTGCTGCGTCGAACATTAGCCAAAATAGAGCGAAAGAGTGTCTTAAGTTGGTGTCTCCACCAGGAAGCACTCTCTAAACTCACCATGTGGACAATTCTCCACATGACTTCTAGTTTTCGCTTGTCTTTCTTTTTTTTTCTTTTGATTGTATCTTTTATATTGTTCCATCTGTTTCTTTGGTTTAAAGTTACACTGTTTTCCATTTTTCTCCATTGCCCTAGCTGAATTATAAAATTGGTCACTTTTTTTCCCTCATGAAGGAGCGTAAGAATCAGCAGAGTGCAGCGAGTAAAAATATTAGCATATAGCAAACCAACACGTCAAAAGCTTTATGAGTTTGAAACATAGTTAAGACTCCTTCACTTACCTTTCGAAAAAACAACCCCACAAAAACAAACAAAATTCAACGAAGAAAGATCTAAACGCAAGGCAGCAGTAGAATAACTACGTCAATATTAATATCTCACCACAGTGTTGCTCTCGTCTTGTTGGGAACCTGATATCAAAGCTGTGAGGCGCTGCAATGTTTTCAAGTTGATCGTGTCTTCTTCAGTCATCATAGAGAATGACAAGGAACCAGCAAATGGAACTCTTGAAGCAGGAACAGATATTACTGAATCCATTATGGCTAACCCAAGGGCATCAACACCCTGTTCCAATTGCAGAAAGCAATGAGAAACACCAGAACATTTACATTAGTGCCTTAATATTAGAAACAGACAAACATAAGAACAGAGCGATATTCTCATTGTTGCGTGAGGACTTTATATCTGGAAACCTTATTAATATAATTTAGAGGTGTCTGGGTTTGTGAGTGATAGGAGGACGTAAAGAAAGACAATGTTTGGTGATTCTTTCTACGGTAAACAGGAGGAAATATAGTTTATTTCTGAACAGAGAGGCCCAGCACCTAGTGAAATGTAAAACAACATACAATTAGTTTTACATTAGAAGTTAAACGATGAAATTTCCCCCTATCACTCAATTAAATGCGGGAGCAGAAAATGCTAAAATCTTTAGGTTTGACACTCCACATATTTGGATTAGGATGGCTGGAAACTGGGAATGGCTATACTTCACCGCATTAAATAAGCAATCACGAAGTCCAAACAGTCGAGTAAACTTTTCAAGATGGTATCTAGCATTTCCATTTCAAGATAAGTCTCTGTGTTTTCCCTTTGGTTAGAAAAGAAAACCTAGAACACAAAGGTGGCATTCGGCATTACTTCCACGATCACTATGGAGATTTGATCACCATCGGTGTCTAGATTGCCATGTTAATCCTTTTACTCTGATTTTAGACCACAACTTTTGGTGTCAAAATAACCAATTGTCCTTGACTTTGGTACAAAGATTTGGTCATCGAGTTTGGTATAAGATAAGAATATAAGATTGTTAAATGTGAGTTATCAATATGAATCCAAGTTACAGGATATTTTAATAACAGATTTTATTTCAATTTTTTCATTTGATTTCAAATTTTGGTCGCAACTTTGCTTATAAACTAAATTAGAGGCCACCGTTATCAACCATTATTATTATTATTATTATTATTATTATTATTATTATACCAATATATCATACTAGAAACGAGGTGTACTAGACACTCATTACCTTATTTTTTTTCTTTCATTTTAAAAGGACTGGCATAATTATGACAGAGAAAATTATTACAGATTCGTACTTGTTCTATTTTTCGACATTGAAAGATATAAATGCAACTCTGGCATGTGCAACTTAATTTAAAACATAACACAATAATCAGGAGTAAAAAAGTATCACTGCATATCGTTAGGGATAAAACAGTCGCCTTTATCATGTCATAATTTGCGACTATGCTGAACTAGAGGGCGCTTAGTTCAAGGATTCTCAAAATCTTTGGAAAGTAAGATTGTAGCAGAATAACATTTTGGAAAGTAACAAACCACAATTTTTAAAGTATAAAAAAGAAGTAAAAATGGTAGCAAAAAATGAGAATATTGTCATCATCCTGAGACAACTCTTTTCTGCATAAGATTACTTAAAACCTACGAACGTCGTAATCACCAAGTAACCATAATTTTTACGGTGATCACCACGAGCCAAAGACAGTTCCAGAAGAAGCATAAGAAAAAATCAGACGACAAAAAGCAGCTTTATATAAAGCCATTTCATCAACAAAAAAAAAAAAAACTGTATAATTCAGATACACCATACTTCAGGACACTTGATGGAAGTTTATCTTTTTCAAACATTAATTTAACAAAATCTCATCTTAGCAAAACTTAACCGTTGCAATGGATCCAACATTTTGTAGTTGAATTTTAAAAGAGTGCCAGAAATCTCACCTTAGCAAACTCTTCCAAAAGTATTTCCCTAACCAAGGCTCCCTGACAGTAAAGAAAGCAGAAGCGAAAAATTATTGGTACTTTTACAGCACAGGAGAGGTTCTTTTGGGCTTTAAGGTGCTTTTGTCAGGAGTAACAAAAAAGCAGGTTCCGTTCACTAACTATACCTTCTCAGTTAGAGTGAAAGAGATGACATCCTTGATAACCACCTTTGAACTGTTTTCTTCTAATTGTTGTTCGACAACAGCCTTCTCAGTCCGAGCTCGAAGAGACTAAAATAGCAATCACGCAAAAAAGTTGACTGAACTAAATAGAAGAACTCAAAAGCATTATAACTGGTAAGGAAACACGATGACTTAATTTTCAGATATCTTTTTTGCTCTGGAAAGTACTCATCAATATTGTTTGGGAATGAAGCTGACTAAATATATCGCTAGATTTTCGTTGTCCAAGAAGAACTGTAAGAAAAGCTAACTCTCAGACTCGGTAAAACTTTCAGCAACTAACAACTATGACAACTAAATATGTACAACATAATAGCATTAACTTTTTCCGTTTAGTAAATACTACTATATGAACTCAGTGCGAGAGTGGATAATTGCTTTATATTGCAATGACAAATTTGCATCAATCTATCTATAATAGTCCGATTCATTAGAAGAAGAAAAATTGGACAAAGCTATATATGAGCAATAATATTCACCTCTGTCAGCAGAGATTCTAGACGATCAATTCTGAAAATGCCATCCTACGATAAACAATGTGCAATAATAAGAAGTGAAACCATAAAGCAGCCACATTATAAAGTTAGAACAGTACATAAGATCAACACTCAAATCATTTTCATTTTTTTTTTTTTTTGGCTTGTCTAAAATTATTGTTTACTACCTTATACAGAAGAGATCGTAAGGAGGACTTCAGTTGGGGTGAACTATCAGTTATTACTTTTCTGGCAATCCATGGGTACGTACTCCCCAAAACCTTGTAATCTGGATTAAAACTAATTGCAATCCCCTCTAGTACAGCAAGACTGATACAAGAATAAACAATAACATCAACACATGCAAGAGGCCACAATTGTTCAATAATTTTAAAAAAAAATCTGGAAAGCCATTTCCAATTATGGTAGCAAGTTATGAAACAAAGATCTTAAGAATCCATCAACTTCTTGAAACAACATAATACCTTCGTATAACAAGAGAGAAATATGAAGGTATTTGGAATTTGAACTTATACCTGCAAGACATGAACATTAAGAATGAATAAAACAAAAACAAGAAAGCCTCAAACAACACATGCTTCAAAAGCTCAAGAAAGTACAACTCTTTCCCCAAAAAAGAAATCTCATTAACAACTAATCCCAACCTTGGCCACCGATCTAAGAAGAAAAGGGTGGCTTGATTTGGGTGAAAATAGCAGTTACCTTCTACTGAAATATTTTCAGAAACAAGTCTTTAAGTGCTCTAGACAAGGGCATGTACTACAGCAATAGTGCCCAAAAGAAGAAGAAAAAGAAGAAGAAAAGAGATGCATGGAAAATTTTAGAAATGTTGTGGACCATGTCGTGTTTGAGCATGGAATGATAAAACGAGCTATAAATATGATAATTAAAAAAAATCTGTTATCATAAGGAAGAATAGATGGACAATGAAAGACATTGAAGTTATGTCATTTGACCCTTTTACTTACAAACTCCTGTAGTGGAAAATAAATTCTAATTTGATCTTTAAATTGATCTCTTTCACTCAACCCTTAACCATCAATAATTTGTACACTTTAACCTTGAAATGTGTAGGAAATAGTTAAGAATCTGATGCTTGAATCTTTGCAAACGGAAATCACGGGACACATCATTTCCACCTACTTAGTCCTTTTCTTAATACTCAAACATTTCAATGGACATGCAAAAGCACCAAAAACCAACAGCATATTCAGCTTAATGTTGCTATCGGAGGTATGTCTTTTGTTGGAGTGCTATTGGACAGACAGAAGCACCTCAAGAGGTATTTTGCTTACGAAGGAGTCTGAGAAAGTATTCTTCCCATTGACAATTTACAAATAGTTTCTGCGTGGGGCAGGCGGTGGCCATCCACCATCTTGCTAAGTGTTTTTGGGCATGAGAATGATGAGAAGTTGCTTTCTTGGTATTGAGTTTCACTTGAGTCACTGGAGGAAGTATTGAAGATTGTTCAGACTTGTTTGAGTCTGCTCTAATAAAAGTAAGCAAAAAAGTTTTTTGTTAATTCATCTTTCAATCTTTTGGATAATCAGGGGAGACCAAAATAGAAAAGATTTCAAAGGCTAGGAAAATTCTTCTTTGACATGGGAAATGAGTGGATCAGTAGTCACATATACTGGGTTAGCCGGGAATCATGCAGTCCTGTTGTTGGCCTGTCAATGTGATCATTAATTATCTGGAAAATAACTTCCATGGCATTGTCCTAGTTGCCTAAACTAATTTGTTTCTCAGGGAAAAAGAGCAATAACATGCTTCCATTTTAACAAAGAAAAAGTACTCCAGTCAAGACAATAAGTTTACTACCTGAAATAAGTTCCATTTCTTTTAGAGAAAAAGCGATTCTTGGACTTAGAAAGAAATAATCAGAGCTAGTGACCATTTTCTATATCTCAGATTACAAGAAGCAAAGTCCAGAAGCAAGTACCCTTCACTGGCCAATAATAGTTTGTCGTATTAGAAATGTGCCAAAGCATTCATTCATCTTGTGACTTGCTTGTTTAAATAAGCTCAGAGTCAAGACCAAGTTACAAGATTGGGGGTGTGCAGACAATGACTTATGCAGACTATGCTTGAAAGACAGATGCACAAGATCATTTGTTCTTTCAATGTGATTTCTCTACAGGGGTGTGACTGCAGATTGTGATGTTACAGTGTTCAATGAGCAATTTTAACAGTGACAAATGGACAGTGATTGTTGAGTGCTTTGGTAGAATGTGTAAGGCAAATGGCATGTTTCTTGTGTTAGAAGTGCTCAGTTAGCAGCAGAAGTTTATGGGGTATGGCAGGAAAGAAACGAAACAGCTTTGCGGAAGGGAGTTTCTAGCCAGCCAGCTGATGTGGTGAAGCAAGCAGAAGCAGCAGCCAAAGGCAGAGATCCTAATCTTCCATGGCAATAGGAAGCAGATATCTTTAGGTTTTGTTTTATGGCCTCAGTTTCAATTTTGATCTCAGTGTGGAGATTGTTGTGTTTGTTTTTATTCAGGTTTTGCTATTTTTAATGAAGGCGCCAAGACTTCATGACTTAAGTGCCGTTGGACTGTTTTTATGGAATAAATCTGGAGGTACCGTCCTCTTCCCCAGAATAAAAGAGTGAAAAGAAAGGAAAAAGATAAATGTGATACTTGACAACTTACATGGTAGTTCCCAGATTTCCTAGAAGATCTCCAAAACTTATATTGCTAACACCCTTTGCAACAGCAGTTTGGAAGACACCTGAGCATAGTGATGTAGGGAAAATAGATATAGTTAGCATAACCTTAGCATTAATGTAGGTGGAATAACTTCACTTTTGAGATCTAGCATCACAAGAAAAGTGTTGAACCTGTTAAGGCTTTTGTAACAGCCTCCTTGTCAGCAGTTGCTGGGATAAGCCTGTCAAGTTCGCACATATACAGACAGTCTACATAATATGATAGTGAAAAAGACAAACTTTCTTCTACTGAAACTAATATCTATCCTTGGAAGAAATGTAGTACCCCAGAGTAACAAAGTCCTTTGCTAGTGCATCAAAGTCACGGTTTACAAGATGCAAACAGGCCTGAATAAATCCATCTCGAAATTCTTGCTTGAATTCACCCATCATGCCAAAATCTGGGAGGGAAAATAGAAAAGCATTACATTTGCATTAAAATTTTCTGTTAGGATGTAGCAACCATTCAAGCACCGTTTGAACAAAGGAGACTGCATAGTTATTCATAAAAAGAAACTACTTGAATATAATAACAAACAGAATGGAGTGAGTAGGTCATTTTATCATAGCAGCTTTCAATATCTAGACTGTAACTAAACTGAAATACAATAACAAACAGAATGGAGAGAATAGGTCATTTATGTCTACCCAGTACACATTTAGGATCTGTTTATATGCATGAGTACCCATAAAATTTGCTGATGTTGGAAGAAGAGGCTAAGACTTAACACATACAAGTATTACAATCTAAATTAGGATAACAAATGAACGAGAAAAGGAACAGCAATATGCTCTCCTAGCTTTAGGATATAAGTTTTTAAGAAATGAAATTTAAATTCTGAAAAAAACGAAAAAGTGAGAAACACATAATTATTGCACGAAGTATTCCTAATATTATTTCATAATAAATCCAAGAGAAGTTAGACCTAGGTAAGCCAGTTTTCCATCATAGGTACGTAGAAGATTTCCAGGATGTGGATCGGCATGATAGAAGCCATACTCCAGCAGTTGATTGAACGAGCAGTAAACTCCTACCTAATCAAAACCAGAAGAAATATATGGAACCTAAGCTACCAAACAAGGAAAAAGAAAATGTACTATCAAATTTTACTAGGTAAATTAGTTTATCATCTACAAACAACAATATAAATATGTGTAAACAATGACCTCAACCAGATAAAGATCCTTCACTTCAGACAATTTTTGCCCCTGCCACAAGCATGAAAGATAACACATCAGCAATGTTATGCAGAATCCAAAACACTGATTTTATAATGCCTTAATGCAGTATTTCTGCATGTTGTTTCTAGAGTTTATTTATCTCTGCTGTCAGAGATATGTCAAGGCAGCAGTTATTAGGTGTTACAAAGACAGTTAGGTATCCCCATAATTTCATACATGAAAGAATAAAGAAACTGCCAGTTTTGCCTATTCCACCAAAAACAAGCATGAGTTTCTTGAGGTTAAAAGGTTTTCTATGGCAAGACACTAGAAAAATCATTGCAATTGAGCTCACTTTCCCTCCCCTCAACCCAAAAGCCTTAATGTGATTAAAGTCGCAGGTAAAACCTTTTAAAGTAACAATTATGCTGGATTACAAATTTTTGAGCTTGTAGTAATATTAGGAAGTTTAGCCATTAGGTCATAATGTTACTTGTTCAAGCTTATTACACCAGGATAACTGAAGGGTCCGTGTACATATTCTGTAAACTTTTGGATGATTAGGAACCAGCTTTCTATTGTGTTCATTCCCCTCCTCTTCAACCTAGTTCTTCATGCTCGTCTTCTTCTCTCTTCCACCCACCCTTGAAACTGCATCTATCTTCCCCACAGTACATCAGTTTCTTCTTTTTCTTTTCTCATAGTTTATAGGTCAAGAAAAGGAAAAGAAGTAGAAACTTCAGCTAAAAGGCAATGGCTCCCTTGTCATTGAGAGGATGGGTTTTTGTGGCAATGAGTTGGTCCACCCAAGGGCATTTTCTTCAAAAAAAAAAGAAAAGAAAAAGAAAAAGAAAGTGGGGCAATGGTTCGAAGTTCTATTCAGAATATGTCTCAAGATTCAATAATCACCAAATACTTGTTAAGTTGAGGAAAGGATAAAAAATAGATACAGGTTTGCAGTACGAACCTCAACCCATTCCATGACAAGGACCCTACGAGTTGTGTGCTCCACATACATTTCTGGGACCATAACATCTTTTATAACACCATACAGCCTCCTATCAAGGAAACAACAAAAAAAATTAGAGCAGTTCTCATCATCTTAAAAGGAAAAAAAAAACAAGAAAAAGAAAAACAAGAGATTCCAATAATAACAGGTAACCTTCTATAGAAAACAAATAAGTCAATAGCATTCAAGACTTTGCATAAGAAAGTTATGCAGAAAGCAATAAGCAGATATAGTGAATCAAAGTTCAGGAAGAAAAAAAGTAACAAGTTGGTTTACTACATAATTTGTTGTTGTCTGAGAATTCTATAAAGGGTCATCTGTCAGTTTTAAAAAATCTGACCAAAATAACAAAAATGAAAGTTGTGCCATACAAGGTGCTGTTAGAGATATGCAAAGAAAACTATTCCGGCCATCAATTTGAGCACCCAAAACGGGGAATCCTCAAGCAAGTTGATTGTATATAATCATTGCTGTTAAGATTAACCATTAATCAACCATGTAGAACAGGATCGCTTTGCAGCTTTTTGCTGTATCAATGGAAAAAATATTAGTAACCAAACTTCAGCCAGCATATAATGATGGGAGATGCTGAGATACCATAATTTGGTACAGGAAACTATACATTAGTTAATGAAGGAGTTTCTCATTCAATGTTAGTAAGCTACCAGTTGACATCTTTGTTCTAGGCATGTGCTTATACAAAAAACAAACAGAAAGGGCCAAAAACAATCTATACTTAAGGTTGGTATAATGACCAAACCAATTTCTTCTTAACAACCAATCAATAATATCCATGTCAAACTAGATTTCTTAAACCTGCTTGAAGGAAGAGTATTAAGTATATGTCATAAAGATCATACCTAAATCTCTGACCATTTTGTGCTTCATTGTTATAGTCCATCTCCTGCATTCAATGTGATTTACCTGTATTCAATATGAAGTCCTAAGAATATTCCTCAATGAAACAAAATTAGAACTGAGAGGAGACATCAATAACTTTTATCTTGAGAATATATGCAAAAAATATGTCATTGCAATGCTTTGTTGGGATTTTTAAAATGGATGCAGCTAAAAGATATTTAAGAAAACAGAGAAGGGAAAAGAAATGCCTCACATATAAAGTCCCCACTTCAAAACATAGACATAGCAAATTAGATGCCTTACATCGTTTTATAGCTGACCATGTTTTTGTCTCATAACATGTAACTTGTACAACAACCACAAGTTCAAAGAAAAATACACCTTATGATCATAAATCCTACAAAGAATGATCCATATATTATTCACTTGTATGCTTTAAATTCATGAAAGCAGTTTTCGCCTTCACAGGGGGGTCAATCACGCCACATACTGTCCAGTGAGAAGTTGTGCAAAATGGTCAAAGTTATCATTGACAGTCACGTTGCGAACTCTGGCTTTTCATGTTAATTAACAAAAGTCTGAGACATTTTGTACTTGTATTATCAACTAAGTGTTTATTCCCTTGTAAGAGGGTTGCAACAGGAAGGGTACCCCGGGTTAAACTTTGCTATTATAAACTTTGCATGAACTTGCAGTCTTAGATAATTATAAACAGTCAATTAGATGATGATGATGATATTATCAAATAAGTTTTCTTTATGATGGGTACTCAAGGTACACAGTCAACTATCACTTGCCCTCCACGCACAACGTATGAGAAACTAGTTCTACAATCAATCAACAAAATGTTTCAAGCATACAGTTTCCAATTACATAGAACACGTTATACAAGAAACAGACATCCTTAAGCTTGAATCTGTATATCCAGAAGAAACTAAATCCTAAAGCTATAATCAAGCAGAAAGAAAGCTAGCAAAGTTAATCCTCTCCAACAAGAGAGTAATGGCTATTGTGTTGTGGACAACAAAGCAAAGAAATCTAGTACTTTGGGTGATGTTACAGTCCCATGTCTCGGAAGAAAATTAATCATGGTCAAAACTAAAATAGTTTCATGGGACAGCCATAACTCGCCATTATATGATCACCTACAACATAATTTCTCCTATTCAACAGTGTTACTTCCTTAAACCAGAGCACATTCAGGTTTAAGGTTTAAAGGAAGGAACAGTACTGTCGCAGATGCTTAATTACAGAATATTAACACATACAGCCGAAATACAAGTTAAACCTCTTCCAGTAAACAAACCAACCATCAGGTAGCAACAACTAGAAAGAATCAAGCAACAACGAGAGAGAGAGAGAGAGACAGCATGAACAGTAAATAAGATGTAATGCTGACTACCACAAGGGGAAATGATTGCTCTAAATAATTGGTTCTGCTATTGTAATATCAGAGTATAGATTCTCATGCTTTACAACTCAGAATTGCTAAGGAGAAAGGATTTGATACATACCCGAAACAGACTTGAAGCCCACTCATCAACAACTGCCTAAAAAGCAGAAAACACAATTGGTACTTCGCACTGAAACTTTCAATCTGATCTAACATTAGCACCCAATTCGGGTAAGACGCATGCAAGATATCTTTATTATGCTTCAAAGACTCTAGTACTTAATTCTATTTATGTACTATTGAAGGATTAATTTTATGTTTGAAGCTTCTGTTAAATCTGGATAAGTTCTTTTTTTCAGCAGGGGAGACATTTTGTTCACCAAAACATACAATTTTCAGTAATTTGTCTGATGCCAAAAATTGAGATTTTCTGCTCAGCCTGGTCCCATGGAAACTCTTATATATCTAGCTTTCAAACTCTTATATAAACTCTCTGCTATCAACACTTCCTTTATATAGAAGCTAGCTAAGATCAATTTCAAAAAATCGCATGGAAACTATGCTATGCTGGGGAAAGGGAACATGCAATACTGGGCTCTGGAGACAATAACTCTAGTCCGGGCTTTCTATGCTGTCAGAATTTCCACTATAATTCAAATTCCAGTTTTATTTATTTATTTATTTTTGTAATTCAGATATGCAGAATCATGTTATGAGGCCATAACATGTCCATGACAGAACAATAAAACAATCCCACCAGCAGTACTTCAAATAGATACTGTCCTCAGCTATAATCTGTCATACATATATTACTAGAACTTCAAAAAATATGTAGACCAATCAATTCTCGTAAATTGAGACCTGCTCTAAAATGTGGAGTCCAGTGAAATGAATTTCCAGTTCTATTTCCTTGAAAGCATGGAATGACAAGAAACCGATACATGTAAATCGCCCCTTATGGAAACTCAGAAAGCTTTATATAATTCTGAACAGTATTAGATCGTACTGGGATAACTAACCAAAGTTGGTACAAAACCTGTCTTATTTCCTCAACTTCAAGTCCCTATATTTGGATGTAATAGTTATTAAGGTTGGTTTCACAGCCTTTTCAAATCCAAAACTGCTATTGATTTGGCTTCATACAGAAATAGCAGCTCTAGGCTACAGCCTAAATCCAGAGTCATATTAAGTCCAAAATCTAATTCATCAATTACAGCATTAAACATAGTAATACAATACTCAAGCAAAATAGAAAATAACATATACACAGCACAGCACAGATTTATAAATTACCTGAAGATCAGTGTTGAACTTAAAACTTCTTTTTATCAAACCAGCTAGGAATCGCAGTATGAATATGTCCAGGGCTATAGCTGCTTGGACTCCGGGTCTCTGCACCTTTACTGCAACAACTCGTCCATTACGACGAAGCCTAGCTTGATAGACCTACTTGAAATAGAATAGCACCAATACAGATTTTCAGATTAAACTCTATGTTCGCCATAGAAGATGATAGATGTTAATAAGGTAGGTGAGTAAATAGGAAGCTATAGACCTGTCCAAGGGATGCTGCAGCAACAGGATATGGTGAAATCTCAGAGAACACTTGATCTATTTGTTGTCCAAGTTCTTGTTGGATTGTATCAAAAGCAACATCAGTTGAAAATGGAGCAATTTGATCTTGTAACAATGAGAGTTCATCCAAATAAGTTGGCGGTATCAAGTCCTAAGGAAAGGGCACAAGCAAAATGATTCACGATTTTCAAGCAAGGGAGGTCCCAAAAGATACTTACAATTCCGTTTTTTACGAGGAAAGATATCTTATGGCCAGCATAGCATTCATGTGTATGCAGAGTATAAATTGACCAGAAGAACTTGGTGAGACTACCAAAGAATGTTGGAAAATTGCATGACAGAAAGGATAGGGGATAAAGTTCATTAAACTAGAAACCATAAATTAGAATATTTAGGACATTCAGGAAAAGAATAGTAACAGTTTAAATTATGTTTCACAAAGAGAAGCAGCAGCCTTCAGGCAACTACCCCACTCGAAGTGTATGAAATACAATTTAGGAATCAAACTTGTTCCTTGAAAACAGGATCACTTACAGGTCGAGATGAAATTGCCTGAGCAACTTTCACATATGCCTGCAGGGCAAAAACAACATCAATGCAACAATTTAGAATTGAAGTCTAGCAAAAGCATACTAAAATGACAATGTAAACAAAGCAGTTTAAGAGGCAGAAATGTGGGAGACATCTCTATTTTATTTTCCCCAGGGAAGATTTAGAGTTAATACTTTCTATGTATCTAACCATCAATGAAATGTGAATAACCCTTTCACCCTCTCTTTGAAACAAGGCCCAGGCCCCAGGGATACATCAACAAACAAGTAAGGGAACTCCAGGACAAACACAAACAAACACACACACACACACACACAAACACACTACTCCCCCTTCATTGACATGTCAATTTCCAGCACATTTAGACCTAAAAAATATATGTAGAGCCCCTAGAGTAAAACATGAGACCACATTTAAGAATGAATGAAAATGCATGGGAACACCTACAGAAGCACATATGCACCATAACTTGAAGCCTTTGATGCATTAAGTGTCTATCTGAAAGCACAAGGATTATCAACTAGAGCAGGTCACTTAAATTAGCACTATATTACAGTATTGGTATTGAAGGAATTTAGCATATGATCACGTAACTTAAAAAGAGAGGTACATACTGGACCGAGCTCTAACAATATTTTCCGAAGCTCAGCAGCTCTGACCTGTATTCCAGGAAAAATATAGATTAAAAATATTACCATAGCACACACGTCTCCTCATACAAGTAAAAGCCATCCAAATGAACAAATTAAAATAAAAAGCGCCAAGATGAAAATTTGCTGCTGAAATAAACAAGCTGAAGAAAAATATCATATTCAAAATTTAAAACACGATGGATTTGTTTGGTATATGAATATGTAGTCAAGAAGGAAACTACTGGGCCTTCCAACACAGAATCAATAAACCTAAAAAGTTAAGCAGTGGAAAATTATCCAACAAGAAAAGTTTAGCTATCATGGTTTCCATCATGCACGTAACAAGGACTAAGCAGGTCACCATGTAAACTAGAGAACACGATGCTAAAGATAACATGAAGGCAATATAAGGACACTTTATCGGCGAGGAATATAAAGCAGTAGACAGACAGAAACAGGATTCCTCTAATCTTCACTTTATAGTCCGTCAATCAAACAGACGATAATCCAGGCTAATGTTATCGTCCTGCTAAACTTTGACATAAAAACAAGTGTAAACGAACAAAAAAAGATATCAATAACCTAAGTTTGGCCCCACTCCGAATCAAGCAAAGACAGATGAGAGACTCAAGATTATTCATCGTTACCTTGAACATCTGATCAGATCTCTCCCGGACTTTATCGATGTAAAGAAGGCCGAACCACCTTCCGAATGTAGTGCCAATCTGAAAAAGGCGCCGGAATAGAATCAGCGGCTTCCTACGATAAATCGCGGCGATTTTGGAAACATCGTACTTGGACAAGGCGTCGGCGTCGAGGTCGAAGACGTAGCCAGATTTCCGCGTGAAAGTGTCGACCTCGCAGCCGGTGGTGGCGGCCCTGGCGATGGCGGCTAGAGGTTTGGGTTTCGGAGGTAGGGCGGGAGTCGAGGGGGTGGCGCGAAACGAAGGGATTGGCGGGGAAGGAAGAAAGAGTTGCATTTGCGCACGCGTGAGACGGTGGCGAGTAGGAAGTGAGTGGGGGCAATAAATCGGACCAGGTGAGGTGAGGGAATTGAATTCGAGGAGGGTGCGAAGCGTTTGTATTTGAGGAGGGAAAAGGCGCGACGCAACGGCTTTCCTTGCGGTCCTCTTATCTGATGCTTTATCCGAACCAAGTGAAGTACACATACATACGGGTCGCTAATCTTTGCTCGCTTGTCTTACATCGAGCACTCAACTTTTATACCTGCTGTTCCAACTTCTGAGTTTCTAGAAGCGTCTTCCAGCCCGTGAGGAAGCGCCAACGAGGCAGCTAAGCACTGAACAGCGAGAGCAGACATACTTGCTTCTTGTGCATCTGGAACTTGAGAAATCAAACAGTCATTATCCGTCTAGGGACTTTCTACAACCAATATCCCATGGCATTCTAACCATTATGCTCCATATCATAACCATGACAAGATAAGGAAGAAGACCTGTACACATTGCCAATGTAACGGACAAAAAACTGGATGGTAATTAACTGTAGCAGATCTTCAGCTTAATAATTTCAGATATTTATCTTCGCTAAATGGAGCTGCTGAAGCTTCTCGTTTCAAAAGTTGCAGAGCACACTACATCCGGACATGCCAACAACTGCTATCAATGTGCCTACCTATTGTACATGTTGATGATAGAAGGATTAAAGGTTCATTTATTTTTCTAGAGTGTTCATGGTGTAGTTCCATGTAGTTTTTACCGTAAACTTATAAGTTGCAACTATACTACATTGTAAACGAGTTCATAATTTAAAAAGTATTATAACCACACCACTTTATTTACAAATTTGAAAAAAGTCGCATGACATAAATATGGTTCTATGATGGCTCAGTTGTGTTGTTGCACGTAAAAAATTCATTATACTAAATCCAAATAAATTAATACAAATACATAAACTTAATTGCAACAATAAAAATAAAAATGCAATTCAATCTATAAATTAACACATATAATAAATCAAAGCACAATCCAATCAAAATACTTTTTGTGTCTTGCATCTCACCTTAATTAAGTTTAGTTTAGGAAATTAGAAATAACTCACGCAAAGTAGGGCCAGCAAATGAATGAGGAGTATGAATATCAAACTATGGAGGGAGTGTTGTAAATTGTAATAGATTAGGTATATAGCATATTTGGATGGGTCAAAATTAGGAAAAAGAAATAAGTAGGTTTAAAGTGTGATTGATTTATGTGGGGATTTATGGTCTAATGAATAATGTATAGGGTATTGTTTATAAGCTGGTTGAAATCATTTTTATCAGTATCGACTACAAAATTTTATACTCCTTTCGTTCCGTGTTGTTTGAAACAAATGTTTTGATATGTAATTTGAGGCCAGCTCTGCTTTTTGCGCAGTGTTTTCCTGTTTAGCCCTTCTTCTTTGTCTCTAGCTTTTGTCACTATCCAGTCACCTCATCACCTTGTTGCTTCTATCTAGTCACCTCATCTCCGGCTTCTGTCCTAACCTCCTCACTTTCATCCCCAGCACGTTGATTGCCATCCTGTTGCATCGATTGCCGTCCCCATCATATTAATTGCCTTCCTTGACACATCAATTGTTGTCCCCGTCACATCGATTATGTTCCCTATGCGTTGATTGTTGTCCCTGACCTCCTCGCTTTTTTTGGTCTCTGACACATTGATCAATTGCTTTGATCATCAATTGTTGTCGCCACCGTTCGCATTTCTTTGTCCGTCTCCATCAATCAGTATTCCCAATCGTCAAGACATTGCTTCCTTCCCTCACTTCAACTATCGCTGACTCACCACCAAGAAGGAGTCGTCCACGCTGCCAATAAGAAATCACCAACTTTAGTAATAGATTTTAGGGTGGAATGGAAGAATTGAATGATGAGACAATGAGTGTATAAGAGTAAACATATATGGTAAAACTTATTAAAATGGGAAATGTTTTAAAAAATTTAGAACAAACCAAAATGGAAAGTGTTTCATAAAATGTGGAATAGAGAAAGTATGTTGAGGTGCACTTATAATTATGAACATGATATATATATATATAGGTATAGAAAATTGTGATATATTCCACCATTAGCTGTTGAACTTTCTGAGATAGTACCAACGCAACTAGGGCCTTGAGCGCCTTTTAGTCGAAAAATCTAAACAAGTGAAACTTGCTTAATTACGGCCACGGAATTGGAAGCTCTCGGCTGACAACGAAGATTGATGCGCACACAAACAAGTTCTGGTGCAACTTTATTGCACAAAAAGCATCCGACGATGCCATACACGCCGGTGACTTTCCATATACGTATGTACAGCACTCTAATTATAAATATATCGATCATGCCACGTCTATTTACCTAATCTTTTTGGGTCTCTCCTCCGCCTCCTTCTTGGGCACAGTCACCGTACGTCAGCACCCCGTTCTCAAGCGAACACTTGATATCGTCCACGTTTGCATTTTCCGGCAGCTTGAAAGGACGCATGAAGCTACCCCGCCGCCTCTCCCCACAGTGCCACTTGTCGTTCTCCTCCTCCATCTCCTTGCTCCTTTCACCGCTGATCTGCAGCACGTTCCCTAATTCCTCCAACGCCACCTTCAGCTCCTCTTCCTCACTCCTGCTGCACCCCGTACGCACATATGATAAATTGATAATTCTACCAAAAACGTAGAGCCAAGAGAATTACATGATGAAAAACTAAAAAAATATTAAAAGAACCAGGAAGATCGGTGCGGATGATGTGAGCGTTATTAGTATCGCGCCAGTCGACGTGAGCATGAGCGAGGACAGAAGTGTGGATGTCAGCGCCGCCACGGCTACCACGGTCGAGGACCAAGTCGGAGCCAGAACTGAAAGGATCCCAGATATTTGATGAGATTAACGGTGAGGTCCAGGGGTCGTAGCCGCCTCTGCGCGCACCTCCAAACCATGGGCCGAGCGAAGCCATTTTGATGATCTGTTGCTCTTCCGGGCAAAAGCACGAAATCTTTCCACTCGCGACATTTTGACTCGAGGAGGTTCAGTTTACATGTTATCTGTCTCTGAAAGAGGAAGACGTAGTTGGCGCTTAGGTGGCGAGCATGGCGACCGCCACGTATAGGTTCTAGTGAACTGTCATCGGCTGTCGAGGTTTCACAAGCTTCAGTGCTGCCATTCAACACGTGGACTTCTATACTACTGCAAATCGGCTGACTGGGGACCGTGCTAAAATACGTAGGGGTATTGGTGCACCCCCGTCTTCCACCGTCTGATCAAAAGATTCAATTTGGTCCAAAAGCACCCGTTGCAACTATATTTTTACGTTTTTATAGTTTTAGTCCCGAATACTTTCCCTATCTCATATTCTTTGCATTACTTTCTTTATTTGGTTGTTCCACATTTTTTAAATCATTTATTGTTTAGTAAATTTTTAAAATTATATTTACCATTATACCTCCATTTTAGTTCATCTTTCTCCTCTCCAAACACACCCAATTCTCTTTATGTTTCAACTTATCTCTCCCTATGTCCCCATTTCATCTTTAATTTGTGACCACCGTCAACTCCTCCAAGAATCTCATTTATTGACCACCATCAACCTCTCCAGCAATCTCGTTTATTGAACATCGTCAACCCTTTCGGCGATCTCATTTATTGACCACCATTAACCCCTCCGACAATCTCTAATTTTGTCTTATCTCTTCATCCTCCGCTACTGCTGAAGGCAACAGTCTTCATTGAGATTGATTTTAGGTTTTCAAATCGTAATCAAGTGAAGAGCCACAGTCAAAGATGGTTTCGCGACTTCTAAATCCTCAATTGTTGTCGTTGTTTGTGAAGGAAAAGACGGAATTGCCCTTCCTCGTCTGGTGGTGCTGGGTATTGTCCAGATATCAATGGTGTGGTGGTTGTGTATTGTCCGGATTTCAGTGATTGTCGTCCTCGCCTCAGGCTCAGATGCCTGTATGTTGCCAGGGGTTGCTCCGGCTTTCTTAAAGACAATTGAATCCTGCTCACTACCACTTTAGCCATGATCGGGGCTTTTCCCGTCCAAAAATGTTGTTACTCGTGGATTGGGTCCAAGTCGGAACTGAGGCAAAGCAAAATGGTGGTTGACATCGGAGGGAGTGGCGGTGGAAAACTTAGAAAGAGAGAAGCGATGAGTAAAAGGGCAAAGGAGGAAAAAAAAGAAGGATAAAAGTAGCTACCTTAGTTTGCGTGCAAAATCAAAGGGTACAAACATTGTAGGATGAAAAGAGCATTTATTTTATTTTTACTAGACCATTACATTAAAATCAAATAAGATGAAGGCCCATTTGGCATTAGTGTCAGCAATTAGTATCAGAGTTTTAAAAAAATTATCCAATGGTAGTTTTTAGCTTTTAGCTTCAACGTTTTCATCTCAACTGTCAAATAAATTATTCAAAACTGTAACGTTAATGACAAAAGCTGTTTCCAAACAGGGCCAAAGTTTTATAGCAATCTACTTCTATAGGTTATAGACAATGTTTTGAAACTAAACTGTTCGCCCAACTGTTCAATGGTCGAGTCAATATCTTTTCCATACTTTTGTTGGTCCATGCCTAAGTAGTGAAGAGGGACTTTATTATTCATTTTGAAGCTATGGGAGCAAAATAACAAGGTAGAAAATATGTGGACTAGATCTAGAGATTTCACTTATTCTTTTATATTGTCATCAACAATTCAAATCCCAATTAAAACTATCCACTAACTATTTACAGAAAATTTAGGTTGTTTAATAATTTTTCAAAAGTCAATAAATAATTAGATTATCAAATTTCATTTATTGTAAACACAAGAATTTTTTTTTTTCATTACTAGATTTGAAAAAGAACAAAAAAAGTAAAAAGTAAATTTTTAAACCTCTGTAGGGTGAAACTGAACTAATACCAACCCTTGGAGGAAATAAGGTAATTGGTTGAGGATATAATGATGTTTCGAAAGGGAAGTTGATAATAATAGCTACCAAAAGACGAGCATAAAAGGTAATATGACACCTTAGCAAGTTTGCAACAGCTTCAGAACACAAGACAAACCAAAACCGCAAAAGTAGAGGGCGTGAAGTTCTGATTACCTTCCTCGCGTATGTATAAGATTGAGCAAAGTGATAATGTCTCCCTTCTGTCTAGAATCAAACAGCTTAGTTTATTTTACATAGTCAAACAAAATTAAGAATTTCACTATCACTTGAAGAAATCATAAATAAAATTTAGATTAATGCAAAATTTGTGAGTGTTTTCGGTAGAGTTGGAAAACTTATATGTTCGCTTCAATTTGAAACTCTTCATTGATTATCAAAATTGCAATGGTGTTATCATTCAAATTGACTAAGTGACAAACTTCTAACTTTTGTGAAAAATACAAAAAAAGTTAGGGTTGTAGACTTTGTAAGTTATGAGATAAAAAGTAAACTTAAATTCATTTTTATGAATTATTTATTCTAATTAATATTTAATATAATAACTTAAGTTAAAAGGAACTAGTTCTAGTCAACAACAAGCATTTAGCAGAAGAGAGAGAAGCAAAAATGAAGTCAAATGTATAAAATTGATTCGGAGGACTTACAGATAAAATTTTATTACATATTTCTAAAGGAAAAGTAGAAAAATCCCCTTGTGGTTAAGTTTAACCTACAATTTGTGCTCTTTATTTAAAAAAATTTACATTTTACCCCATGTTTTCTTTATGGTGTCCTAAAACAAATTTTGAAACTATAATTTAAACTGACTGATAACTATGTTCCAGTAATTTCAAGATGTTTGATATTTTTTTCACAGCCAATCGACCTTTAAAAATACTAATATGTATTTACAGAAAGAAAAATACATAAATAGAAAAAAATTGATAATTTGAAATATCTATCAACTATAAAAAAAATATTAGAGAGATTGAAATTACTAAAAGATGATTATTGTACAATTTAAATACAGTTTCAGAAGTTATTATCTAACATTGTAAAAAAAAAATAGAGGGCAAAGTGTAAATTTTTAAAAATAGAGAAGGTAAACTGTAGGTTATGACATACATCAGGAGGCTAATTGTAAGTTTTCTATTTCTAAATGCTAAAACTACTATTATACATATTTTTTTGAACTTAACAAGAGCCGCCGAGGCCTTCACTAGCCCTTTTTTAGTTCCACCCTTAATAATAAACTCCCAAGCATTCGCTTTTGTTCTCCATCTCACAGCTCATCAACGATGATCCCCGGAGCCTCAATTGCATCTTTAGGGGATCAAAAAGTTTTATCGAAAGTCACTCAAGGTTGGGGCCAGTAGAAAATTCAGTAGTGACATGTACGGTTTGGGGTGTATTTGGAACCATCTTTTTGTTAGAGTAAAGTTAGCAAATTTATGGAAATTGGTGGGCAAACTGAGAATTTAGCCTATTTATCCTCTCCAACCAAGGTCCAATGCCAGGTAGTACAGGCACCAACGTAGCCAACCGAAGAACCTCACTGATCACAATTTTCCGGGAAGTAATGGCGACCTCGCCGATCAGAATTGGAATCATCGGCTGTGCGGAGATTGCCCGCAAGGTGTCCCGAGCCATCCAGCTAGCTCCAAACGCCGAGCTAGCTGCCGTAGCGAGCCGCTCCACTGAGAAGGCGGCAGCGTTCGCGAAAGCCAACGGATTCCCTGCAGATGCCAAGATATATGGCTCCTACGAAACCCTCCTGGACGACCCCGACATCGACGCCGTCTATCTGCCGCTACCCACCAGCCTCCACCTCAGGTGGGCGGTGCTGACGGCGCAGAAGAAGAAGCACCTTCTCATGGAGAAACCCGTGGCTCTCAACGCGCAGGAGTTCGACCAGATTGTGGCCGCCTGCGACGCTAACGGCGTCCAGTTCATGGATGGGACCATGTGGATGCATAATCCCAGGACGCAGAAGATGAAGGAGTTCCTGAACGATGCGCACCGTTTTGGTCAGCTCAGAACAGTATGTTCTATCTGCTTTATCTTCTGATGGTTTCATAGCTCAGGGATTTGAATGATACGAGGTTTGGAACTTATTAGTGCTTGAGGGTGAACATAGATTATTAACTTATGGCTGAATTCCGTTGGATAAACTTGCTAGGCATGTCGAGGATTCTTGTGTTGATTTCTAGTTAATTTTGTGATGGAGATTGGGTGTTAAATGGGGATTAACTTATGTTGCTTGAAACCTTGAAGGATCTTGTTTGTTCTTCAATTTGTCATTCTATCCATTTGTAGCATCATCCATAGAAAGCTGTTTCGCTAAACCTTTCAAGTGGAAAGCATCGTTAAGCGAAAAGTTGGTGCAAAGACTGAATCTGCGACATATGCATAGGATATACAAGTCCAAGCAGTGAAGGAACAAATGGATGAAGCATAGGAAAGAGAAAGTTTTGACTAATTGTTTGTGGGGTGTAATGCAACAGTCAGCCTTTGAAGAACATGATAGCTTAGGACCACCTGTTGCTTGTCGAGTAAAAAAGCCAACTTTTTTGATGCCCTGTCTACTGATTTATATGCATCGAGAGCAGGGAAGTTTGGTCAAGGATGGTTAGATGTTGTTTGTTGCTGAGATCATTTATGTTGAAACAACCTAAACGGTTAAAGCTTGTGATTATTACCATGAATCCGAAGGTTCAATCCCCTCACTACTGCCTTGGTCATGCTCATATGTACAGAAAAGAAAAACAAGAAACAGGTAATGTTAAATAGAAAATTGTACTTGAAGTCTAGGAATCCACCTGTGGGTTCTCTTATCTAAACTACCAGCAAGATTGAAATGTTAGTCCCAGTGATTTTTTTTAGTGCCCTAAACAATATGATGCCAATAACTGCGAACTTAAAGGCCTAGTATGATTAGTAAACTGTAATTCGCTCATCAACATTGTTAGCTTCTGTTACATCTACTTGTGTGGGAGGTTTCTGAGAAAGTAATTACAAAGCTATCTTTTTTCCCAATTCGTGCAGTTCATTCGTGCAGTTCATTAATGGATTTGACTCATGTTTGAAACTCATTGTTCTGGCTGCTGCAGATAAACAGCTGCTTCACATTCTATGGTGACCCTGATTTTCTCAAAAATGACATTCGTGTGAAGCCAGATCTTGATGGTCTTGGTGCTCTTGGGGATGCGGGTTGGTATGCCATCAGGTCAATCTTGTGGGCAGCTGACTATGAACTACCGAAAAGCTTAATTGCATTGCAGGGGCCTGTTTTCAATGAAGCAGGGGTGATTCTTTCTTGTGGGGCTTCTTTACAGTGGCATGATGGGAAAGTTGCGACCTTCCATTGCTCATTCTTGTCAAACTTGACAATGAATCTCACTGCTATAGGAACAACAGGAACTTTACATCTTACTGACTTCATCATTCCCTACCAGGAGCATGAGGCTTCTTTTACTGCATCCACAAAGCCTTGGTTTAATGAACTTGTAACCGGTTGGGTTGCACCGCCTAGCGATCATGTCGTGCCCACAGATCTTCCTCAAGAAGCCCTTATGGTGAGCGAATTTGCAACCTTGGTCCAAAGTATCAAATCCAGTGGGCAGCCTGACAAGAAGTGGCCAACCATCAGTAGGAAGACGCAGCTGATTCTTGATGCAGTTAAGACATCAATTGACAGAGGCTTCGAACGGGTTGAAATTTTCAGTTGACCGCTGCAGTTGTTTAAGCTGTCTGGTGAACTTCCATGCGTAGTGACTGTTGGGTTCCATTAATGTTCCTGCGAGTAGGCTGACGAAGCTAGAAAAGGGACCTTGTGCCGTGTGTGATTCTTGTTGTTCGGAAGTGTGAATCTGTTGTACTGATGCTGAAAGCTGCATGTTGCATGTTTTGTATTGAATAAAGGGAACTGCTTCATGTTTCACCCCGCTCGAGTGGCTGCTAGGCTCTGGCTTACTGGAACATAGCAGTGTTAAAGCGTCTAACCTAAAATTAATTGGTAATACATGGAGATGTTTTATCACTATATAAAGTATTTGCTTAACCCATTTTTTAGTTAGATGAGATTTTCTCATTTAACACGCTCCTCAAGTGTAGGCCACTTCGACTTTATAATGTGGGTTAGTTTTTACAATGGTTGAAGCAGTTTAAAACTTGCTTTAATATCAAGTTAAAGTGTCTAACCTAAAATTAATTGGCAACAGGTGAAAAGATGTTATCACTATATAAAGTATTGGCTTAACTTTCCCACTTAACAAGCAGTTGCTTTATCGCAGCTTTAGGCATTAGCTGGGTCCGTTGCTTGGCGCAAAATGGTGACTAGCAGGTTTTGGCGAGTAGGGCAAGATGCAAGCCTTAATGGGAAACGGGCTTCTTCTGCTGTTATAAGAATGGGCTTTCAGTGGGCGGCCCAGTTGTAGACTTTGCCTCTATGACTGGAAGGATTCAACAATTTTGCACATTTTGTTGATTTGTTTTCATGTAATTCGCGAATAATTCCGTCACGAAAACTTATACCCAGATATCATAGAAAGTTCACAAAAAAACTTACGCCTAGGTGTTCATAAAAAAAAAAAAAACCCTTATGCCCTAGGAGATTGGATAATTAGATGCTCCATTCCCGCATCACATTGTCATCGACCTCTTTTAAAATGTCACGATTTGGGGCTTTGCAGAGATTTTTAAATGTTGTTACAATTGATTATTTTTACGTAAGCTAATTATTTTTTTAAAAAAAAACTATACATAAATTGAAACTTCATATTGTGAAAACCCCGAAAATCACATTTATTTTACTTTTCTCTATAAGTAATTTTTATTTATTTATTTTGTAGTCTGGGGAAGGGAAATTAAAAAAAATTAATTAATCTATAAAAAAACTGTATAAGTGTTTTTCTTTTACTCAGAATACAATATAAACAATATAAGTTTAGAGAGGAGAATGAGTAACAAACTAAAAATTGGAGAGATTTTTTTTTTTTCTTCGAAGAGAGAGCAACCATATAAAATAGTGTATTTTGAAATGACTATTGAATCAAACTTTTAAGTGCATTTACATGATTAAGTAATTAGCTTTCAAATAACAGGTGGTTATTAAAAAAATAAAACATTAATCGACATTCGAAAATGTGAGGGGAAAAGAAAAGACAGTTGGTGTAATCTGGAAAGAGAGGCATCTCATCTCAATGTGGTCTGAATGCACTCATGAGTTCAACCCAATTGGTTGAGGTACAAAATTCATAATCCCAAGATTAAAACTTTATTTCTACAATTACAATGAAATGCAATTTCTTAATGGATATAGCATGCAGCCCAATTGGCTCATGTCTACATTCCTGTGTGACCCAAAACTAAGGTCTTCTCTTTTTTTAATCAACACTTGTACCGACACACTTTATTTGTTAAAAGGTTCAAAAAACCAAAAAGGTGGTTTCTTTCAATTTTACCTGATTCCGGAATCACTAAAAAAAAAAAAGAAAGAAAACTTATTAACGGTATGTATATTCTACTAATAAAAAGATGGACTTTATTATGTGATGCGTCTGTTGTACTAGTTGTCCATCAGATATGGGTTTTCCTAAATAGATAAATTATATGGATGGCTTTTAACATTTAATTACGGCTTTGCTGGTCTCTAATTTGCTTGTTCTACCTTTATCACATATTAGACACATTTTGTTTTGCTCATAGACATATTAAAAATATTTCAATTTAATTAGCCCTATATACTTGATGGAATTTGTTAACTTATAATAATTAATTGATATTGACTTTTAAAATTATAATTTAAATTATCTAGTTCTCACGGTGTTTAAACTGCATAATCATTTATTGACAATTAATAGACAATTTAAATTATTAATTTTTCTATCTTTAAGTTAGTCCTATTTTAAATTCGAACTTCAAAAATTAATATCAGACAATTACTCTACTCATTGGATTTCATTTATTCAAGTATTAAAATGAAACAATTTTATAGGTTTAAGTTCAAAAAAAAATATATAATAATTTTAATAAATTGAGAATCAAATAAATAGTTAATAAATAATGAATTAAAATAGTAGCATTTTTTGAATTGGTAGCGCCAGGATAGTCAAACATATCACCATTATATATCTGCATGTCTCTGATGGCTAGCTATTAAAATTCTTGTCATAACCAATAGTTAAATATTACAATATATTGCTTATCGCGCCTATGATCACTAATTTTTGTGATATATAAAAAAAAAAGTGATATATCACACATACCACATATATATTGCTAAATTTTTAATATATTTTAGACAACTTATCAAGGTATGTCGAGATATAAAGTATAATATACTGCAGGTATACCACATGCTACAAGTTAGAATTTTCTTTTTATTTACATTAATGCACCACACACACACACACAAAATACTAGAACACAATTACACACACACATATAAAATACTAGAACACAATAATTAGACATATTTAAAATGAAAAAGTTTAATTAATACATAATTTTGTGAGCATCATGTTTTGGGCCACCTAGAAATTCAACGTGATATGAAAAAGTAATATGATGTTATTACTACAATATTATTTCTTTTTTCTCATGTATTCCTAAATCATTTTTTTTACTGAATAATATTTATTTTGTTATATATATTTCATTGCTTTGTTTTTTGTACAAAAAATCAGTGTATATATATATATATTATTTATACTAGTGAAATTATGTTAAAATAATTAAAATACATATAAAAATGTGTAAAAAATTATATTTAATATTTTTCATATTGAAATAATGTTCTATATTTTTTTAACAAAAACAATAATAATATACAACACAATATATTATACAATATACCTATAATTTACAAAAAATGATATATTTAATGATAACGGTATGGAATACCTTCATCATAACCACAGCACTCTTCCTTGTTTCTAACTCATGGCGGCATGCGATTTAATACAATTGGCATTATAGTGATTAAAACACTACCTAGTAAATTAAGGAATTTGTCGTAAATCTGATTTTGAAGGACCACCAAATAATGAGGATTTTATTTTATCTGGACATGGAGATGCCGAAATACATATTATATTGCTTGTATTAATTTGGTTTGGACATATATACGAGCGCAAAATGGTTTCTTAAAGGATTTGTCTTGCTTTCTGATAACGAAAATAATTTGATATTATATGTTGACGCGAGTGGTGGGTACGAGTCATGATCAGCTGAAATGAGTTTCGTGATTAGAGTATTAATTAATTGCCTATATATGTACTGCTATCTATTGTATATGTTTGCGTTATTTGCAGATTACAATCTAGTTTGCTTGGAGACTAAAGAATATATCATAAATCCAATATCTTATTAGTCAATTTCAGAAAATCACCTCATTGATGGTTCGCTGCCCGAGGATAGCTCAAGCTCACCACTTGATCATAAAAAAATGAGGTTTAAATTATAAGAGTTATGGAATCCCTAGAAAAGGATTTACCGGAATGTATATTCTCCTAATAAAAAGATGGATCTGATTACATGATGGATGATGTGCCCATGCATTTGTCATTTTCGTCGTCCATCAGATAAGGGTTTTCCTAAAAATATAAAATGTATATATGGTTTTTAACATTTAATTATTATTTTTTCAATCTATTTTTTTAACAGTAAAAATAAAATTATTAATGATAGATAAAAAGTAAAACTTCCAATTCCATAAAGATATTTGTATAATTCATTCCATAAAATATATCAGTACAACGCCCTCTCAAATTGTATAAACCCTGAAGTCAATTTCTAAATCTCCATAACTTGCAAAAACCCAAACATTCCTTACCAATATCAAGAAATACAGGCACGAATAATTAACACCCAATAACCGCAACCTTTAAGACTCCCAAAAAAAATGAATGAAAACTAGAAATTAGTCTTTAATCCCCCATTCCAAATTTTCAATTTATATTTCCTCATTGATCCTTTTGATCACAATCTCACCTTATTTTGATCTTTCATCGGTTTTTTAGCATTATTGACATTCTCTAATATATCTAATGCTAGTCTATCACCGCCATCTAGGGCTGAAAATGGGCCGGGCTTTATTCGGATAGCTCGAGCTCGAGCTCAAGTAAGAGATTTTCGAGTCGGGTATTTTCGAGCTCGAGCTCCGAAAATTGGGCTCGAATTATTTTCGAGCCGAGCTCAAGCCCACACATATTCGGCCCTTTAGGCCCTCGAGCTTAACAGGCTCGATATTTACGTTATTGGGCCTCCCCCTTAATCCCAGGCCCAGCCCACCATTTTTGGCCCCTTCCCTTTAGTCCCCACTCCCCACGCGCTCAGTCCCTCTCGGGAGTCTCGGCCTCTCCCTCCAGTCTCCAGACCAGTCTCGACTCTTAGTCTCTTTGTCGAATTTAGAATTTTCGATCAGCCGTCAGCGCCTTTCGTCACTCTCGTCGTACTCGTATCGTCCGTCACTCTCCCCATCGGCAGTCTCCGGTCTCTCATCCTGAGTCCCGTGACCCCGTCCTGGCTCTCCCCTGCTGGCTGCTGCCCTGACTCCCCACCGGCACCTAGTCACTTACTCAGCGCGACGGCGTCGGCTACTTCCTTCGGCGGCTTGGCCTTGGTAATTCCTGTCCCTCACCTTCGCTCATTCCGATTCCGTCTCGCCTCCGACGGACCAACGCTTCCACTTTGCGACGCCGACGCTTCACGGCTTCAGAATCAGCACCACGCACAGCACAATCAGTTGTCGTCGCTCGTCAGCTCTGGCTCGTCGCACCTGGTATTTAATTTTTATTTATGATTTTCGTATAAAATTTTTTTGTTCTTAATTTGTTTATTGCTTTCCTGTAATGTTGCTTACATTGGTTGTCCTCTAATTTGACACTTAGAAGAGAGCTGAGTTATGATATGCTGTCATACTTGTTTTGCATCGGGTTCTCACTTCTTAGTTGGCATCGAGTTCTCAGTTGAAATGGTGTTTTTGCATCGGGTTCTCAGTTGACATTTACTTTTGACGTTGCTTCTGCTTTAAAATTAGCTGAAGTTTTGTGTTTGTGACTTCGTCTGTTGGTTGTTTTTGTGTGTGGGTGTGTTTTGTTTATGGGTGTAGTCGTGTGTTTTAATCATTGTGGCTGACCGTGTAAAAATTAGTTTGGAGTACATTGGCTGCTGAGTTTTGTCTGCTGAAACAAGGCAAACAATTAAGAAACATTGGCTGAAGCAAGGCTATTTTGTAGCCTTTAATGTACCTATGAGTCTGTGACAATGTTTCGTTTTGCAGCAATGTCAATATCGAGTAAGGGTTTTCAATCTATGGGTGAGTCAAATACAAATCCACCCATGAATGTTGATCAAATTGACACAACCATTGACACCGATCAAGCTCAAATAGCAGAAATGGCTGATATTCCCATTGAGACTTTATCTGGTGATGATAATGACGGATCAAGTTCGACAGATGAGGGTGAAAATAAGGAAAAAAATGATGGGGGTGCTGTTAGTGGTGAGACAACAGTTGGTGGGGCATTGAAAAAAAAAAGCAGCAAAAGATCTACTGTTTGGTAAGAATTCAAAACATGCACTGATTCGAAAGGGTCAAAGAAGGCAAAGTGCATGCATTGTGGAACACTTATGTCGATGAGCAAGTCTTCAAGTACATCACATCTCCATATGCATTTGAAAAAGTGCACTCAAAGAAAGCTCTACATGAAACGACAAGGGCTTCTTAGTTTCCAGCCAGAAAACACAAGTACTAGTGATAACTTTCATACCCTTGCACCAGCTGTGATAAATGGAAAATATGATGCACTGAAAATGAGAGAGGCTATTGCTCATTGGATATTGATGCATGAGAAGTCGTTCATGGTTGTGGAGGATGATGGGTTTAACTTTATGATGAGGATTGCAATTCCTCAGTGGGAGAAGATAAGTCGGGTCACAGTGAGGTCAGATTGTATGAAGGTTTATGAGCATGAGAAGAAAAGATTAAAGGGGCTTTTAAACAAAATTTCAAAGATTAGCTTGACAATAGATTTATGGAAGTCTAAAAGTCAAAAGATAGGGTATATGGTACTCACTGCTCACTTCCTTGACCAGGATTGGAAGCTTAATAAATGGGTGTTGAATTTTGTCCACATTCCTCATCCGCATTGTGGTGTGGACATTTCAGATGCCTTATACAAGTGTCTGAAGGAGTGGGGCATCGAGAATAAGATTTACACCATATCAGTTGATAACTGTTTATCTAATGACAGTGCTATTAGTAATTTGAAAGATATTTTCGAGGTGAATAGGAAGTTGCTTTGTGGTGGAAAGTTGTTCCATATGCGATGTTGTGCTCATATTCTTAATCTCATTGTTCAAGATGGTTTGAATGAGATTAAGTATGTGATCAAGGATGTGAGGGAAAGTGTTCATTTTGTGAATCAAAGTGAAGCAAGATTGAAGACAATTTGTGAGATTATACAGCAGTTGCAGTTACCTTATAGAAAACTTGTGCTAGACTATAAGACTCGTTGGAACTCAACCTAAGAGATGCTATCTTGTGCTTCGAAAGTTAAAGACGTCTTCCCAAATTACCAACAAAGAGAGGTTAATTATATCTCATGTCCAATTAAGAAGGATTGGGAAAAGGTGGATAAAATATTGGCGATCTTAGAGGTATATGCTAGAGCCACTAATGTTATATCTGGAAGCACATATCCAACGTCAAATTTGTTTCTTTCTGAAGTGTACAAGATGAAGCAGGTTTTAGATAGTAGGGTAACTGTTGAAGATGCATTCGTAAGAGATATGGTGACTAAGATGAAACAGAAGTTTGATAAGTATTAGGGGGAGTGCAACTTGTTGATGGCAATTGCTGCCATTTTGGATCCACGAGTTAAAATAAAGGCTCTTGAATATTGTTTTCCAAGGATATACACTTCATTAGAGACATGAGAAAATATTGACAAGGTAAAGAGAGCTTTATATGAGTTGTACGATGAGTATGTGATTGAGCATGACCAAAGTACAAGCCGAAGTAAGGAATGACAAAGTTCCTCTTCACAATCATTTTCTGCTTCACTTTTAGCACTCTTTTCAGGCTTGGGGTTTGCAGAAATTCAGCAATATGTGATGACAACCGAAACTATGGTGCTAGAGAAAACTGATTTGGATATGTACTTAGAAGATGGTTATTTTTTCTGTCATCCAGATTCACCTTTTGACATATTAGCTTGGTGGAAGGGAAATCAATCAAAATATAGGGTGTTGTCAAAGATGGCAGCTGAGATTTTAGCAATTCCGATTACCACAGTTGCATCTGAAGCAACATTTAGTGCTGGAAGTAGAGTGATTGACTCATACCGTGCATCACTTTCAACTGAGACGGTGCAAGCCTTAATTTGTGGAGGGGATTGGCTTAGAAACCTCCATAGTGTAAAGAAGAATGATGCTGTGAATATTTAAATTAATTTTACTAACTTCTTTGTTCTGAAAAATCTTCTGGTTAATTTATCCTTTCATATTTAGCAAAATTATTTCATAACAAAGTTTAGTTCCATATACTTGAGTTATTTGCTTACTTGGTTCTACTCTTTTGTAGTGTGAGAAAAATCCAATTGTGGTCAATCTATCCATTCCTTGATATGGATTTTCCTGAGAATAAAAAACAAATCAGGTAAAATTTGGAGAACTTCCACAGTGGGTTGTTGTTGGTATCAACTATTTCTTTATCTAATTTGTTTTATTTTTCGCATAATTTATGGAATTCTCTTTTTTCACTTGGAGTTATGCTTTTTTTAATTGCCTGTTTTGGGAAGCATGATCAGATGCGCATTTATGGTTAAAAATTAGTAGGAGAGCATTCTTCCCATATTGGAATATTTTGTAACGCATAATATCCTATTTGCATGATTCATTACTTTTTTTTGTTGAACAACTCATGATGAGTAGAAAAATCATTCATTTGGGACGAGAGTGCACAAAATGAACAAATCAAGACTTAACAAAAAATAAAAACAACTTAAACTTGATACATGAAAACTAATTTCTGTATTAACTGGTATGACATTAAGACATCTGACAAATTAAACACCTTGAAAGTTCAAAAAAATGAATCATTTGTTTGCTGGACAGACTTGATCTTGTGGTTCTGCCGCTTTGATCGGGTTTCTTTTCTTTCTTTGTTATCTCTATTTCTTAATTTTGCCACTGAGTAGTTGTACTTGTACTTCTTAGTTATATCTCTATCTCTACTTCTTAGTTAATGCAAATATAAAGTTTCTTTTCCTTATATATTTATATATAAGATTATAATGGCCATGGGCGCATATATGCGTATATAGTGCCTTTTCAGTTCAATCTTTTACCCCACAGCAGGCTTTGTTCCAACTGTATTTATGTGCTTTTATATGCTTCCCCGGAATATACTATAATGCTTTTATATGCTTCCCCGAAATATGCTTTTATGTGCTTTTATATGCTACCCCAATTGTTAGATACTATAATGCTTTTGTTTTGAGTCTTTTATGCTGAAGTTAATTATAGTCATCAGATTGCTCATTGTAACCACATATAATCCGATTTCATCAAGAATATTGAATACTTAAAGGGTTGTTTTGTTTTGCTACAGGGCTCTGTTGCTGACTTGCTGCGTTTTCTGCTCTGTTGACTGTTGTTGACTTGCTGCGTTTTTCTGTTCTATTCTACTACTGAAGGCCTGGGGCTGGAAGTATTATTGTTGCATTTTTCTATTCTACTGCTAGAAGCTTGGAAGTGTTATTGCTACTGCTACTAGTTGCCTTTTGTTGCTTGTTGTCTTGGAACTTGGAAGTATTATTTATGAGTTCTGCTACTTGTTGTCTTGTTGATGTGTTTTTGCTACTGCAGTACTATTGAAATTTGGAAGTCTTGTTGTGCTCTATTTATGCAGTACTGTTAAGTTCATTGTAGGTTGTAACTGAACTCTAGACATATGTATTTATGTTGTTGTTCATGGGTAGGAGTTTCTTCACCAAAGTTGGTTGGTTGGCTTACTTGTGGGCTGTGGTTTTGTTTATGTTGTAGTGTTGCTTGACAGTTGTTATTTTATACTTGGTATGTTGCTATGCTATTCCATTTAGATGTGGGAAGGAATGCCAGGAGGTACTGTATGTGTTAGCATTAATGCTAAATAACACTGTGCAATTTATAAATGTGCAAATGTAGGTTATTGTATGACAACTTCATAATTACTGAAAAAGTCTAACTCTAGCTGCATGATTTTTGGAATATAGTTATCTCCCTCAATTCTCTTTTGGGGTGGTCAAGGAAAGTAGTGAAAAGATGAAGCATACCTTTTTTGTATTTTTGAACTTGGTCAAATATGTTGTTTGCCAGCTCTTTGAGAGATTGAAGATTCTGGTTGGGGTTGAAAACAGATTACCATAAGGATTTTCATGGACTCTGGCCCATAGGTTTGGTAACTGTTCATATGCATCACTTGGTGATGAAGCATCTCGAGAGGTTGTATGCAATTCTAAGCTGGCTGTTGCATTGTCTGTAATGGATGAGTGTTTCAGGCCCCTTGTTGACCACAGAAGTGGGACTAATTTGTTTAATAATATAGTTTATAACTTTGGGTAAGTGGCCTTAAATTCTGATTGCATTATTTACTGCATTTTTTACAGAACCATCAGACATGTTGAGTTGCATTCAACGTCTGAAGAAGAAAAATATGTTATTTTGTGGTCCTCTTGATGCTAAGGGAAGAGAATTGGTTCAAGATCAATTCCTTTGAGTTTTCTGTTGGCTGTTATTCTGTATTCCCTGCTCAAATGTTACTTATGTTGAAACTTATGAGGGGAGAAGCTGTGAAGCTTCACAGTTAATAATGCTCCTTTGGATGCCTGAACAGTCAGCAACTCATACTTTATTGTTAGGGGATACAAATGCTTGTGTGATGTTACGTAGAGGGATCTAGAGAGAGGCTGTACAAACTTGTTTACAGATAGCCTTATATTTGCAGTCTCAGAGTGGGTTGATCTGAATGTTGACATATACTCAAATTAGTTCTTGTAGGAATTTATATTTCCTAAAAGGAAGAAGCTCTCCCAAAATAATGTTATTGAATGCAGGAATTAAGGTTTTTGGCTTCAGATTCAGATAGACATGATTGCATTAACAGTAGTCTTCTCGTCTCATAGAAAGTGCAAAAAGATCCCACGTTTTTTCTTCAAGAAATAGAATAACTACTTAAAGTTTGTGATTTAGGTGAAGTTGGTGAGTTGACTGCAACCTAAGTGCCAGGAATTTGGCAGCTTTTCTTTGATTACAAAAATGTTTTTTTTCCCAAGTCACAGTGCTATGTTGATTGGATATTGGTATGCTACCCAGCTCAAACTGATAAATGCTGATTTTTTACAATTAAGAATGTTCTTATTATGCCCTTTCCTTTTCTTTTGTTCTTTTTTCAGGTCAAACTTTAAAAGGCTTGACTACAGTGGTTTTCTCACTACAATTCTAGAACGAGGCGATGAGATTATTGCTGTAGCTTCCATTAGGTATATCATGCTATGAGCTGATTAAATTTCCATCCTTGGCTATTCAATTCCCTACTGCTTATATTCTTGCTCAAACTGGTAGGATATGTGGCACACCAATTTCTTTGTGGAGGTTAGATTACCATTTAATGCTAGGCTAATGGAGCCATGAGATTGAAACCAGAAATTGTTATACTCCCAGTTAGTTACTAGTATATTAGTGTCATAAGTTTTTATTAATCATCTAGTATGGTGCTGACTATTATACATATTATCCTTTTTGTTTTATCTTGGGAAATAGTTACCAGTAGGTCTCTTTGTAATTAACCTATGATGCCCACCATTTCTTGTGGTCAGGCAGGTTTCAAATCAAAGTTTGTGCATGACGTTTCTCTTCTTTGTAGCCAAAGGATGGGCCTAGATAGGGCGGAGTGGGGTCTAGGGTAGACTTTGTGATAGAATTTCTCTTTACACTCTTGTAATGTAATCCTGTGTACAGAAGAAAATTAAAAAGCCTGGACAGATTTGCACTGCAGTCCCAACATTGTTTTGTTGTTTCCATTTAATTCTTTTGAGATTGTTTGTAACATAAGCTAGGAGTTATGTTCTTGATAATAATCTATTTTATTCACCATTTAGTTTGATACAGCTTAGGCTCAACTGACTTCATCATCAAATGTGTGATAAAAGACAAAAACAAAGAGAGGAAGAAGTAATGACAACTTTTGTAGATTGCCGCAATTGATCTATGATTGCAACTTTTTTTTACTTCTCTCAAAACATCAGCCCATTATTAGATTCTATTATATGTTAGTGTTTGCTTTTTGCCACATAGAATTCATGGAAACCAGTTTGCTGAGATGCCATTCATTGGAACTCGCTATACTTATAGGCGTCAGGGAATGTGCAAGAGGCCATTTATATGTTTTTATTTAGTTATAAATTTTGATATTTGGATTTGGTTTATTTTTTTTGTCAAATTTGAGGATATATTTCAGATTTTTTTTAATCAAAATTCAAGATTTATTTCAGATTTTTTTCATATTTGTATTCGAGCCTCGAGCATTTTCGAGCCGAGCTCAAGCCTGACTCGAGCCGAGCTCAAACCCAAAAAAAGGGGCTCGAGCAACTCGAGCTCGAGCTCGAGTAGTGCTGAATTGTGATAGGCCGGCCCATTTTCAGCCCTACCACCACCAAAGGACTTCTCAATGAGATTTGAATCTTTATTTTCTAGATTATTAGCACAAGACCCCACTTCTCTATAATTCTCCTAAACACGAACTAAGGACCCTTTATCTTTCAATATTGAATTTTTTTATGGCCACTCACAACTCCCAAAATATTGTGCTCACGGCATATTTACAATCTTGAGAATTGGTGGAATCTCATAAAATATTAAATAAGAATCATCATTGGCCCCCGTTTGGAAACAACTTTTATAATTATCATTAGAATTTTGGATAATTTTTCAACGGTTGAGATGAAAACGCTAAAATTAAAAACTAAAAGTTACCTTTTAATAGTTTTTGAAAACTCTAAAGTTAATTGCTAACCCTAATACCAAATGAGGCCATTATTTTTTGTTTCCACTACCCCTAAATCAATCTTACTGCTATTACTCACCACACTAGAAAAATTAGACCCATTTTATTTATTTTTTTGACCTAATCGACTAAATTGGAGACCCATTCTCTAGCCCACTTGAATTTTTACCATTTTCTACCCCAGCGTAATTGATAATTTGGCCCACACCCAATCCAACATGAGCAACCCTAACCTAGTTTATGCTTTGATTGCCGCCGCCATAAGAAACTCGAACAGAAGGGCACCGCGTCTCCATGGTGCGTCTGTCCGCCAATGCCAACTACTTCACCGGACGCTACCGCCTCTCTGTCGCCAACTGTCTTTGTTGTCACTGCTCGTTGACCACTCACAGCAGCCCATACTTCCTGATGGAAACTGAATCCGCCACCTATAGTATGTCCAGCGGCCTCTTTGTCTCTCTGGCGCACCTGCTGATCATCAACGATTTTTGCACTTCTAGGTGAAGGCACCGTAACAATCCCTTCATCGGACAGCTATCCTTCGCCGGACGATATCGCTTCCACATCGTTGAACCTCGATACCGTACTAGCTCCTCGCTCATCCCTTTTCACCGCCCCAGTCGGTGCTTCCTTCCCCACTCCATGCCTCAATGTCACCTCTGTTCCCGCCTCCTCCACCGTGCTTTTCTCTTTCAGACGCCAAACACGGCCAGACCCAACACGACCACCACCAGCTCTCCGTTCCGATTTTGGCAGAGACCCAGGCAAACAATGAAATTGACACCACCCATCAGACTTTTCTCCTTTCGGAATTATTATACTTGATAGGCTTGATTTTTTTGCTTCATTCAATCCCATATACCTCCCGTTTCCATTTTCTTTCGTTGAGAAATACAAATCCCTCCTGTCAGATCGTTTAAGATTCTGCCTTCCTTGCTTCTGCTTCCTTTCCAACAAGAAAGTAACCGTGCCATCTCTTCTCCAGTGAGATCAATGGAACTCCGACGAGGCCCATTTTCAACAATTCGCACCACATCTTCTTCCCTCCCCCGTTCAATAAAGACATTGAAAGATTTTTTCTCGATGAAGAATGTTATTTCTACATCAAACCTCATCATCAAGAATGTCCAACTTTCGAAAGAGGGAAGCAAGAGCTTTTCATTCTAGGATCCAAAATGCCCACTTTTTGTCATCTTAGTTTTTTTTTTTTTAGTCTTTAACCCATTGGTTGTTTTACTTTTGTCTTAAACATATTAAAAACATTTTATTTTTCCTATCCCTATTTAAAATGTTTCATTTTAATTGGCCCTCTATACTTGATTAAATTTATTAACTCATAGCAACTATTTGATATGAATTTCTAAAACCGTAATTTAAACGATCTAGTAATTGTCTATGTTCTATGTAATCAGTTGTTTTGTAATTAACAGACTATTTAAATCATTGATTTTCCTATTATTAATCCAGACTTATTTTATTTAAAAAAAATAGTAATTTAAATTGTCTGTTAATTATCAAAAAAATTGTTAAAAGTTTAGATTTATTGTAGTTATCAAATATTTTAAATTCAAACTTCAAAATTTAATATCCCCGGGTCCAGGTCGAATGGTGCTAGGGGAGACTGGCCTTTTAATTCCCCACTCCCCCTTTCTCCTTCTCCAATCCTACAAATTTCATTTTGTCTGGTTTGGTTACTTTCTAAGTCTTGAACAAGCTAGTATTTTCTCCTTATATATGATAATTTCAAATGTTATACTTGTATACCTAATTCTGAGTACAAAAATTTTAAAAAAACCTTGAAACTTAATGTCACAAAATTACTCTAAGTAATGGATTTAATCTAAAATCAAACAATTATAATAAATTTAAGGTCAAAATAAAACTAAAATAAACTACCTTTGATAAATTTAAGATAAAATAAACACTTAACAGATTATGAAATAAAATACAGTAATAGCATTTTTTGAAATTTTAGCGCCAGGATGGGTCAAACATCGCCATCATATTTCTGCATGTCTCTGCTGGCTAGCTACCCCTTGAAATTCGTGTCATAGCTACCAACTTCCATGGGTCTCACTCGTCTCGGGATGCGATTTAATACAACTGGCATTATGGTACGTGACTAAAACCAATGTTTCTAAACCCAGCGTGCAGTGACTTGGAATAGTCGCTGGATTGTGAATCAATCGGTTCAATAGGCTGATTGTGTATCAAATTCAGTCAAACTTAACCACTCGATGAAAGTTCTCAGGCACCGTTCAACCAGCCGGCCGAACTGGATTTACCAACAATGCATGGTTAAAACACTAGATAATAAATTAAGGAATTTGAAGTAAAGCTGATTCTGAAAGACCAGCAAATAATTAATGAGGATTTTATGACATGGAGATATTGACTATATATTATATATACACTTGTTCTTGTATTAATTAATTTGATTTGGACATATATATATACGCGTACAAAACGGTTTCTTAAAGGATTTGCCTTGCTTTCTGATAACGAAAATAATTGTACACACGCACACACACATGAGTTTAGTGATTAGAGTTTAATTAATTGTCTATACATGTGCTTCTATATGTCTGCTTTAATTTATATGTTTCGCTTAATTACGTCTCATCGCTGTATCTTAGCGAACATTGCTTAGCATCTATTATTCATTATTAAATTTGAAAAACTAATACTTTTAGTAACACAATCTTTATTAATTCTCTCTCAACAAAGTATGTACAGCTTGATAAAAGGATATCCACTGTGTGTAGTAAAAAGTTTTTTTTTTTTGTTATAACAAAACTTTAAGCATCCTGAAATAATGAAATTGTGCAGATTGCAAAAGTAATAATTATTCAAAATGTGCTTTCACAGAAAGAAAAAATATTCAAACTGTTGGGACAACCCCATCGATCTTTGGCCAAGCCATCAAGTCAATACCAGTGAACAAGTAGGATTTGCCCAGTAAAGTATTTATTGATTCGTACGTAACTTCCCTTACAGTGTCAGTGTTGTCCTTCCCTAGTTTTGGAATCTACCAGGAAAAATATCTGGACATTACGTACGTGAAACAAATAAAATACACCGACGAATATTCAACTAAACCCGGAAATTAAAGAAACCAACACGAATCTATAACCGGGTTTCACATTTCACTACCCGCTAAAACCTTAGCTAGCCATGCTTTTCTTCTAAAGCAATTAATTTTCTTAAGAATTCCCTTTTTATTTGTTTGGACAGAAATCGATTATGGAAAAATAATGAATAAGTAATCCTATAATAATATATATGTATGATTAACATTGTGGCATGTCCGATGGCGGCGGCATAATGTGCTCTGCCGGAGATTTCCCATTCTTCACAATGAAAGCCGAATCCATTCCCCACACATTGTGGCGGTCAAAATGGCAATGCATGAACCATACCCCTGCATGAGACACCAACCACAAAAAAGGGAATCAATTATGAGATCTAGTCAATAATTATGATATATAGTTGACTGTAATTATTATGAGATCTAGTTAATTACAGTATTAGGTGATTAATTAATAAGTACCAGGATTATCTGCCCGGAATCTAATGGCCACCCAACCATTGACGGGGACAGCGATGGTATTCATGAGCGGCGGATCAACGAAATTGTAACTCTGCGGATCTTTCTTCTTGTCAAAGTTACCGAGTCCCATCCCCACAACATAGAAGCTGAATCCGTGTAAATGCATCGGGTGCTCCGACCCGCCCAGCACATTTGTCCCCTGGAACACTATCTCCACCTTCGATCCATACTCCAGCACCCTCACCTTCGTTGCGCGCCACGGCGTCATCACGAACGACGGAATATCGCTCCCTGTGAAGTTGTAAACCCTCGGCGGAGACCCCGGGAACCCGGTCCGGAACACGCCGTTAACCCCGTAATAGTAGGCTTGTAAAATGTCGACGTCCGGGTTCTGGAAGCTGATGTTGTTGATGCTCGCCGCGAGTCTCGAACTGTTGGGCCCCTGGCACGTCTCGTTGTTCCCACAGGGAAACGTGTTCAGGGAGATCACGTAGAATAACGAATGGTCGGGCTTTGGAGGCGGACCAACTATGGGGCGGTGACGCTTGTCGCCCAAGCATCTTAGCCTGCTAGTAAAGCCAATGGACGCCGTCGTGTTTTTTGCGTTGGGAAGGTCGGGGAAGTTGGGTGGGGAAGACGGGGTGTAGTTGCCGGAATATTGGAGGATGGCTGTGGCGTTGCCGGTGTTCATGATGTTGGAAGCGCCGTTATATTGTATGGCCGCCATGTAATAGTGATCGGGCTTCTGGTTTGCTTCCAAGAGCAGGTCGATGGTTTGGCCAGGGGAAATTGTGATGTAGGTGGAGTTGAAGCGCTTGACGTAGCTGGCGTCGGAGCCAACGACTGTGAGAGTGTGGTTGGCGACCGCAAAGAACATGAGCTCGGACATGCCGGCGTTTATGATGCGGAGAAGGTAGGTTTTGCCGTAATCAACTGTGATCCTGAATGTTCCTTGTTTGGAGCATGGATAAAAATCACCAGGTTGGCCGTTGATGGTAAGGGCATCCGAAATGGTTCCACCTCCTCCCGCCCGGACAGCGAGATAGAGCTGCATTATGTCTTGCTTCCACCATTCTCCTAAGATAATAGGGATCTGTGCATGGGGCTTGTTTGGGAAGGGGAAGGTGGTTCCGACAGCGGGGGAAACGATAATAGGTCCGTGGACGGTGGCTCTGGTGTAATCGCTATGCGCATGCCACCATAGAGTTCCTTCTTCATCCGAGAAAATGACTTTTTGTCTAAATTTCTTGCCTGGTTGGATAGGGCACTGTGTAATATATTCTGGACCATCTGACCATGGATTTCTTGGCATCCTCACCCCATGCCTGCACCAAAATATATACTCATTATTATTTATTACATGCATGTATGCTTTTACAATAAAGCAAGCATGTTTAGAAATTGTATATATATATATAATTATTGTAAACATCAACGAAAATAGTGTCCCCCTTGCGGACATGCAATGGCGGTCCAGGATATTGCCCATTCACAGTCAGTATCTTCTTTGTGCTACACAGTCTTGTATATGTTGTCTCTTCAATCTGTAGCAACTCAAAACATGAAACCAACTTAATATGTAATGTTCAATATATATATATATATATTAACAGTTATTAAGTCTCTGATCAGACTAATAAACATATATTATTATTAACATAGTGGACAGACAGATCGATGGAAATTAATAAAACTAATGGTCAAGGATTGATTGTGCCATGCCATGCATGCACTGATTGATAGGGGACGTACCACGAACTTGTAGTGGTTAGACCAAGCTTGGGAACGGTAGACGCCCAGAAAGAGAAAGAAGCATAAGGTTTGAAGGGTGAAGAGCGGCTCCATTGTGTTCATTAATATTGGATGAAACGACAACAGAGAGAGAGGGACATATATAGGGAGCCGGAGGGATGGGATAAGATTTCCAACAAATGAAATGAACCACGTGGAATAATGGACATCTTATCTTATGTTATTAATGTTGACCGGCCACGGCCAGGGCCAGGGCCCGGTAAGGAATTTGTAGCCATAAGATTTTGTTCCTTCACCGCATTGTTCATTCTCCACACACGTCTCTATTTTTTTGAAAAAAATTAAACTATATATACAACTTCTATCCTCCCATCAATATATTAACTTTGTTTTTTTCTTCTCCCACTGATTTTACATGTCTCGTATTGTAAAAATAAAAGTTACACACATGTCTATAATTATAGCACTGTTAACGGAGTTTTTTTCACAATAAAAAAGGGGGACTCACAAGATATGCCAGATGAATATCAACATAACATTTATATCGACCAATCAAGTGTGTGCTTCTATTTTCACAATTTAAGGATACTGCAGTGAACAATTACTTTTTAGCATTTGATTCGGTGTTAGAGTACTCTGGTAATGTTTATCAGTTTCTACGGTCATACATATTTTGGTTGAATTTGAATTTTGAATCCTTTAATTGCCCTGTAGATGAATACCAAGGGTACTGAAGGTGCATTTGGTTAAAAATTTTTAAAAGATGTCTTTAGTGTCTAAATCTATACACAATAACAAGTTATATGCCAATTCAAATCATAAATGATCATCTTGCGTAAAATGTAAATGCATGGGTCAAAGCAAATCACCATCAGGAGCTAAACCTAAATGGATGATAAAGTTAGGAGTCTTGAGTTGTATGTTTGGGGGAAACCCCTTGATGATGCTTTAGTCATTTGTGGCTTGAAAAAAGTGTCATAAGAGATTCAGTAGGGAGAGTTAACATATCAGAAGATTTCCACGAGGAGCATATGATAGGCTGAATGACATGTTTACTAAGAGAAGGAATTCTTGCTTTCTCAAACAAGAATCCCTACAGCTCAAGTAATTTTATTAATGTCAAACTGACTCATGAGAATACCTCAAATGGGTCAAATTCACGGAAATCTTTTCAATGAGCTATTAGAAATATGAGTCTGAGTGTATAATATCAATAAATTTTAAGAAGTTCAAAAGGTATTTTTAGAATTTTTTGTGAAAAATAATAATTTTTTTATATTAAATGGAATTGAAACAAATAAAAATAAAAATAGTAATACCATTTACATTGTCATTTTATGAATAGCTAGAGCTGAAAAATTATATCTTGCTAGAAGAGTGACGGCTTTTGCTGCACGCATGCAAGTCCCATAATGCAGAAGGCAAAACGAGAAAATGGGTAAGTGGGAACTCGTTATTAATTAGTGGCTTGAGTTTTGAATTATTTCTCAAAAATTTTAAGTGTTCATTCTCTGGAAAAAATTTTTTAAGTGTTTTTCCACTATATTTTCGGAATCACATGTGTATCAAAGAAATTATTTAAAAAAAAAAAAGAAAACAAAGAGCAACTAATTTTCCAGAAACAAAATTGGCTTGTTTATGAACTCGAATGAAATCACAGGCTAGTTCATTTTTTCTTTAATTGGATTAATGGGACCTCATTATTTGACCAGTCAATAAGGGTGAGATAGTTGGGTGCATAAACGGGGCTAAGAATGGGTAAATTTACATGGTTTTGCCGCTCAGCTCCTTAACTGGCCACCATTTGCTTGAGATATGGTTTTGGCAACTGAATCCATCGTGGTAGTGCTCCTGTCCCGGCCTTAGATTTGGTTATCGAAAGATCTTCGACGTATTTCATGCCACAAACGGCCTTTTTTACCATTGCTGAACGACCAAGTAACACTGTTTGCCGCTTTGCCGATTAAATCCGCTAATTCGCCATCAGATCCAATCATTTGCCTCTTGATGTGGTGAAACTTACTGAGATAGCTCGCCTATGAAAGGCATGCGCATCCCGGTGGACTTGGGCGTGAGAGGATGAGGAGATTTGACTTGCCGAGTAATTTGTGGCCGGGAAAAGAGAAGCTCAAATACAAGGAAACCACTTGGATAATAAGCTTAATATTTTAGTTTAGTACTGGCTAAAACTTGTTTTCTATGCTTAATCTTGCTTGAATTAGCTTGAATTTAATGAGATAAGCTTGAATTGAGTTACAGAGATCAAGAGAGAGGATTGGACTTGCTCAAAAGATACAATTTTTGTTAAGAAGTAACCAATGACATCCAACCGTAAATAATACCAACCATAAAATAAAAAACACAACCATAAAAACACTGAAAAAAGACCTGTAAATAATGATCATCATTAATTCACTTAAACTGAAATGGACCGGCCAACAACTAGTAAAACATTAAAGGAATCGTGGCTAGTGTACGGGGGCAGACTGCCAAACTTTCTGAAAAAGCGATTTGCGACTATTCAATTGCGTGAGCTAGCTATCAGTCTTTTATGTAGAACCAGCGGCCACGTTTCCCGGTTTTGTAGAATTTTCATCTCTCGAATATGCTAAAAGGTATTTGATAATAGGTAAAATAACAAAAATCCTCCTAAGTTTTCTCAAAACCTACGATTGTGTCTTTATTGTTTCAAATACCTACAATTATCCCTTGTCAAATTCAAATTAACTCTGTCATCCACCATTAATACAAAAGGGGAAAATGACTGACTTTGCCTCCTAACCTTCTTTTTTTTTTTTTTTTAAATTTTGTACCCTAACCACTAAAACGTTCAAATAAACATAATCTGAAAAAAAAAAACGAACATTCACCATTGCCCCCCCACCTAAACAACAAAATCTGGTTTCTCCGTCTGCTCATCTCTCTCGCCTGGTCTGTCTCCCCACCGAACTCGATCAAATCGGAGAGGGAATTGTGAACAGCGAGCGAAGAGGGACCGACAGCCACACTTTCCCGATGGCCATGCTCTCCTGCATTCAAGCCTTCGATCCCAGTGGCGATTCACCTTCGCCCTTGCATGTACTAGCCTCATTGCCCCAGTTGCGATCCGACTTCATAGGCGATTGGGTCTGCTCATCCTTCCACTCTGTGTTCATACCTCCTCGATGCGAGATTCGACCGAGAGAACGGATGCAATTCCCAGGTCGTTGCCTCTCAGATCCATCAATTCATCCGTACACCGAAATCCTACAGGGAGTTCTGCAGACAAATAGTAGGTCGTTTGCCGGAACATCGTCGTTTCCTCATATTCGGTCTCAGATCGCCACTGAGTTGCAGATTGGCATTGCCGCCTTCGATCGTCCGTTCGGCTTCCCACAGTCTCTTCTTTGCCCGATCGCCCTGACAGATGAATCACGCGGCGGTGGAGAGGCGTCGGCAACAGGAAGCTACAAGATGCTAAAATCTTCAATCAAGATGCTGAAATCGAGATTCTAAAACCCCAGTTCTCCGTTTCTAAATTCATTGTCTTCCTTGTGACGGATTTGAATGATGTAAAGGCGGAAGGGTACTGGACGCATGACCATCTGGTGCGCCGTCGCATCTAGACCTCCTCGTTGACCATCTGGTGTGCCATCGGATGAGGGGTTTTGGAGGATGGAACTATGGAAGCATTTTACGTTTGTTAGATCTGTAAATGGCAAGAAAAAGAAAAAGCTAAAAGGGGTAAAGTTATCAAGCGAAAAGTTAGGACAGTAAAATAGCTTTTTTTTTAGTCTTAACGATCGTTGACAGTGTTATCTTATCAAGGGTTACTATACGTATTTGAAACAAAAAGGATAAAAATGTAGATTTCACTGTACCTCAGGGGGGGATTATGTAATTTTCCGTTGATAATATCCCCGAAAATATTCGTCTATTGTAAAATGGTGGGCCTGCCCCCGATAAGGATAGGTGGCCCAAACGTTAAGTGGGCTGCTCTATGGAAAAACCCCAACCCTAGATAACGTAATACAAACGGGTACACCGTGTTTATTACTTCAGTCTTCAAACGCAAAATATGCGACTCATAGGGTAAAAATAAATAAATAAATACATAATTATGGTGTCCTGAGATTTGGGTTAATTTAGTTTTATGTTATTTTTTCCCTTATTGATTTGGTAAATTAGTCTGTTTAGTTAACATGATAATACAAAATTACAAAGAATACATAACAAAAAATGGCTATAAAAAAGGAATATAAAATAGTAGGAAAAAACCAAAAAAAAATAAGAAACGAGAAAAAAATTTAAGTCATGAGTTATGAACAAGAGATTGTAAAGAAGTTGGAAAAAGAAGTATAAAAAAAAATGATAAACCGACATGAGTAGGAAAAGAAAAAGTTTCTGGGAAAGTCAAAAAAAAAAAAACAAAGGAGAAGAAGGGGGTTGGCTTGGAAGGACCAGAAACTGTTGCCGGGCTCCGAAAACAGGGGGAAGAAAAAACACCAAAAAAAGGGAACAACGGGCTCACTCGTAAAAAAGAAATAGGGACAAAGAGTAAGCGCGTGTAACAAATACTACTTAAAAGGGCTTGGCTGCTGGTAAAAAGGGTGAAAATATGATGGGGCCGAAAAGAAGAAAGAGCTGGACAGGATTTAACCCGCAACAAAGCGTCGTGTTTCTTAACTTAAGAAGGCGTTATATGAATCTGAATTTGGCAGTAAAATCAATCTTTGCTTGTGGACGTTGTTGTGGTACACTGCATCTGGGCTTTTATTTCGGCTCTTCCGACTGCCGACTGACCTAGGGGCAGCCCAAAGCCCAACAATCTACAACCTAAAAGGCCCAAGCTAAAATTTATAGGTACAGAAAAGGTCAAGATTTTTAATCATGCCGTGTGAGCTCCCTCTTCTCAATAAGTGGATGAGGTCTCCTTCACAGGCCCGATAGATTGTCATCCAAACTTGATAGAGGCCCAGCTTCCGACAAATTAGGCCCAAAAAATTAATCCATGTCCATGTATTGAGTAATTGGGGATTGTTTTGTACCTCAAACAGAACACTGTTAAGAGCAGAACTGACCCAGCTCCTCTAGACCCGAATACCCTCGGCCCATGGCCCTTCCTGAGCCTGTATCAAGAGATCTCGGATTCAGTTTTCTGACTTCCCATTGATGTTTGGGCAACACCCAAGATGCTCGTCTCTAACCATGTACAGAACCAGCAACTGACTTGATTGAATATAAACCAATATGTACAGCAAAAAGCAAAAAAAGAAAATACGTATGAAGTTAGTAGTATTTTGGAGGACCTAGTTCTGGGAAGTTGGAAAAGTTGATAATGATGTAGGAAGCAAGCAGACATATATATGGGGACGAGAGGGGAAATGAAAAAAGAAATGCAAGTGTAGACTAGTCCCATCCCATGGCAATGGTAGGATGGGAGTCAACAACAAAAAGGGTTAGTGGGTTAGTTTACCACTTAAATTCATGATGGCAGCTGAGCTCGTCATGGACAATAATCATTCCCTACAAGAGAGAAGGATTTTGATTATTCTCAACCCATGCCTGTTAATGGCCAAAGCCCCCAACAGTTGCCAGTTGGACTCGGAAGTAGAATGGTTAGTAGTATTAAAAGTGACAAGATGGCAGACCCACAAAATATCCATGATTTCGACTTTACCCTTATTAATTACTCTGTAAATCCCGCATGCTTTCACAGACATTGACATTGACGGTACCAATCATTCACTACGACTCCCCCTTGCCCCTTTTTACCGAGTTCCGTTAGGTCCCTTACTTTTGTATGCCACACAACAAGGTAGCACTAAACTAGTACACTAGTACTACAACTTTTCCTTTTACAGGATAAAGAATGTTTTTAGGTTTAAAATTTCTCCTACTTCTCCTCTAACAGAATAAAGGTTTAGGACTAACTGCTTATATAGTCACAAAATTTTAAAACAGACTTAAGCAAATTTAAAAATTTAGGATTGAAATAGGAAAGTATGCAACAGTTTTAGACTAGAAGTTTAGCATATGAAAGCAAGTAATATTAGACAGTTTAAAATAATTTAAAAAACATTTATCAAATAGCTTGTGTATATTTTGACTCACATGGTGTAGCAAGTATTTTTTTCCCTATAAAGTTGGCATAAAAGCAAATAACAACAATAAATAACTAAAAATTATCATCCATAGATTTATGTTGATCAATTAAAATTTAACTTTATTTTAATTTTCAGCTGGTCTCTCTTTATTTTATTTTATTTTCTTATCATTAAAAAGATTAATTATAATGTTATGTAGTGTTTCAAAATGATGAACTTTTTTTCATTAAAAACTAATTCACTAACAAGTTTAATTTTTAATGTTGATGAGAAATTTATTTAAAAAAATCACTTTCAATTTTAGTAATTATGGATCAAATTACTTTATTAAATCATAGAACTTCCAAAGTAAATAAATCATGTCATAAATCTCGATCACAAATAACAAAAAGATATAATCAAAATACAAAATTATATTTAATTTATGTTAACCAATTTAGCAATTAAATTAATAAAGGTAAAAGGAAACAAAATAGCCAAAGCCAAATGAACATTAACTATTGCCAAAAGTTGGCAAATCATAATGACCAAAGTTTTTTTTTAAAAAACAATAATACATAAAAGTAACAACAAAATTTTGGGGACCAAGACAGGATATGGTCAAATTTTAAGTATTAAGAATTTAATAATTGACTTAATAAATGAATTAAAAAAAATAAATTATGGTGACCGATGTTTTACTTCAAAAGATAGTACATAGAAAAACAACAAGAAAAGTGTGGGATCAAGTGAGCAAATAAAAAGAATCTAATTAAATAATTATTAGGTTCATAGACCAAAACGTCACATGGGTCGAACCTGGGGACTAAAATGGGAAAAGTACAAATTGAAAGACTAAAATCGCATTTTCTTGAAGAGAAACATGAAACGTACTGAAAAATGGGAATTTAACAACACAGGCTTTAAAAAAACATTCGACTGCATCCGGGAAAAAAGGGGGGAAAGAGCAGAAATGTTTTAAGAACGGTGTTTTGCACCTTTCAAGAAAATCACTGTTTATGAGTTGAGATTTACACTGTTTATAGACAGTACTCATTTCACGGCTTTTAAGATATAAGTATAATTGAGTGGTTTGTTTTAATTAAAATTAATATAAACTAAAATGACTTATTTTTATTTATATATATTTTTCCCTTAAAATTAATTTTATTTAAAAATTAATATTATGTAATTGTAATAATTTTTTAAAAATAAATTTTTTATAATGTTATTAAATTTCTATTAATTTTTCTTTTTTAATGCAAAAAAAGAGAAAAATTTATAAAAAAAATTAATAGTATCATAAAAATTTTACAATCAATATATTATTTTACCTATATAATATTGAATTCTAAATTAAATTGATTTAGGGTATAAAATATATATATAAAAATAAAAATAAGTTATAATAGATTAAATTTACTTAAGTTAAAAATTAATTGACCCTAAGATTTAAACAAGTCACTTTCAAATAATATAAACAATGAAGTGTAAATTTTCAAACAAAAAAAGAGTTAACTATACTTTGGAGGATAATGCTAAATTAGGAGTTTGGAGCATTCGTTTTAATTTAAGGTAAATTGATCTAAAATAACTTATTTTTAATTTTATATCTCTTTTATCTTAAATTAATTTTATTTAAAATTTAATATTATGTAGGTATAATGATTTTTTTTAAAAATAATTTTTATAATCTTATGAAATTTTTATAATTTTAAAAATTAAAAATTCATAAAAATTTATTAACATTATAAAAGTTTACTTTTAAATTGATTATAAGTTCGGGGAATTTACGCAAGAAGCCCTCGGTCACGTCACTTTCCACGATGTAGCGGGAACCCGTTTTGACTGCGTGCGGGCAACGGTCAGCACCGTTCGGGCAGCTACTGCTGCACGCTTCACTCCTGTCCAGTCCTACACCAAAAATTTCTTCCTCAAACCAAACTTATGATGACAACAAAATAAATCGAAAACAATTTTTAGTGAATTTTCTTATTTGCTATATTGAAGCACACTTCAGTCACTTGGAAAGGGAAAGTTGAGGGACGAACGCAAAAGTTCGTTTCTTTATCTGAATATTCTTTCTTGGATGAACTTTCTCTGAATATTTTAGACTTGCCCAAAAGCTAAATTCTGTTTCTACAGGCAGCAACTTTGGGTTTTATATTTTGCTTTTTTTGGATTTTATCGTGTGTTTTTTTCTGGGTGCTGGGCTGTTTTGGGGAATGCCTTTGGTGTGCATACCAAATTCACAAGGGATCAGAGAATCTGATCGAGGGCATATTTTGGTGCTAGTGCTGGGAGTTTGAAGGTAGGGTTTTGAGGAGATGGTGATGGTTTTCTTCCTTCTTCTTTGTCGCTTGGATCTGAGGATATCTAGCTTCCAGAAGTGGAGCTTTGGGGTGTGAGAGGTTTGCTGTGTCTCCTTCTTAAATGGGGAAAGAAAAGAAGGTCGAAGCTCTTTTGGGCTGGCTGTTGATCTTACTACTTCATCCATTGTGGGTGGCATTTGCTAATGTTGAGGGTGAGGGTTCTGCTTTTCTTTTATTTAGTTCACTCTGCTCTTGTATTTTTTTTTTTTTGTGAAATTAGGAATTTGATCCTTGTTCTTATGGCATTTAAAATATTGGTGGGTGGCTTAATGTTGAGAATCGTCTCTCATTCTGGGTTCATTACTATGTTAGCTAACTCCTTTTGGTTTTTGTATTTTCTTTATTCTGACGTAGGGAGTTTAGTCTGAAGTGCTTGACTTTATGGGATGGATGTTGATCTTTTTCCTGAAAAAATAAATCTCCTGATGAAGACTTGTGGCCTTTCAGCGTGTAGCTTTTTTCTATTAGCTACTGGGTTCCTTAAGGGTTTCAATTAAAGCCGATCATTTCTGGTTGAAAATTTTATCAAATGCAATAGTGGTGACTTCACATATACAGGCAGGTTCATTCTTTGGCTTGCAGTTGTGAACATCCATATTACTATGAGGCATGTCTGAACTCTATGTAACTTGATATGCTGATCATGTAAACCATTGGTTCAAGAAAATTTGTAATGTGGTTGAGAAAGCAGCAGGAAATCAACTTGGCTTGGCAAGCTTAATTGGTACAGTGATGGTTAATTTGGGAACTTTTTCTATTGGACTTTGTGACGTCTGGAACATGTCATGAATGTATTCCTTCAATCAGTTGAGTGTCTACCTCTTTGATGAACTCTCTTGTATATGTGGTAATTGAAAAGGATGAATGTACCTAAAATCGAATTTGTTATATTTTCCCTTTAACTATATGGTTTTCTGTAGATGTTACTCTTGCTGTTTTTTGCTTGAAAATTGGGAAAGTCTCTTCAACTTCATTAGTTCCACTAATCTATTTACAATTCTTCCTCTTGGATAATGATCAGGTGATGCATTGCATAGCTTAAGAACCAACTTGAATGACCCTAACAACGTGCTGCAGAGCTGGGATCCCACACTTGTCAACCCCTGCACTTGGTTCCATGTTACATGTAATAATGATAATAGCGTTATCAGAGTGTAAGATCTATCCTTTCACGTGTATTTTTTAGCTGTTTATCATTTGACATATTATCTAGCTTTCAACTTAGTTTTTGAAGAATTCATCTGTTATCTTTCCAGTGATCTTGGAAATGCTGCACTATCTGGCCAACTCGTTCCACAGCTTGGCCTGCTTAAGAATTTACAGTACCTGTAAGCTATGCTTTTCTTTGAATAGCTATTGTTTGATTGTCCACCTGCTGGCATTGCATTATTAATTTTTTTGTTAGAAGAAAAGAGAGAAATCCAAAGAGCAGCAAATCTGTACATCAGAATATCTTTGAGAATCATGATCTTTGCTGCTAGATGTGTTTTACATGGTTAATGTAGACGAACAAAATTTGTTAAAGTTTTGGTGCAATGATGTTGGCATTGTTCTGGTCTGTTCTAAATTTCAGTGCTTTCTAATTCTGTCACCATCATATTTGAGAGTTGATTTTTAACTGATTTCCCCATTTCATTTGCCTCATGAAATTGAATTTTCAGAATATTTCTTCAGTTTCAGAAAAATGGATGCAACATTAGAAACTACATTTGCAATAGCTTGTTCGCATCTTGACCTTCTTTGTCTATTGTAGGGAGCTCTACAGCAACAACATCAGTGGTCCAATCCCTAGTGATTTGGGAAATTTGACCAATTTAGTCAGCTTGGATCTTTACCTAAATAGTTTCTCAGGCTCCATTCCGGAATCACTGGGGAAGTTGTCAAAATTGCGATTTCTGTAAGTATTAGGAGTACCATTGATTTCTTTGTCATCAACGCCAAGTGCATGGATTTTTTTATTAATTTTCATAGGAAGCTACATGTATCTGTGACTATTATGTATTCTTTAATATGATTGTTAAAGCAAATTGAAGGACTGTTGATTAACTATCAACTAGATTGTTGGGCATTTAGCTAGTCTTAAAAAATTTGGCATGCTAAATAGGTCTATAGCTCAACTTGTCAGGAGAAAACAAAAGATATGAAATGACGGGTTACCATACAGGCAAAATATGTGCAAGGTCATACGTCACTGTATTGGTATTTGTTTATCAAGTATTGTTGTATGTGATAAAATTGCAATGAATTTAAAAGGGATACTCTAAAGGTTTATCATATCTTCTCTGGGTACATTTATGTCGTCCAAGCTGAGATTTTTCCTTTTCCATTGTCCTCTAATTCATTGGACCTATATACATCAGTCAACTAATGTTTTGCAGAGTGTAAGCCTTTCCCTTTCTTAAAAAATTATGTCATTGTCAAATAGTTTGCTTTCTTAGATTTTTCTATTGCTGAATATTTGTGCAAGGATAGTCGGCTTAACAACAACAGCTTAATGGGACCAATTCCAATGTCATTGACTAATATCTCAACACTTCAAGTTCTGTAAGTTTGAGCTGAACCTGATGTTTATTTGGTGGTCCTTCTTCCAGGCATCAAACGATATTTGAACAGACTAAAATTGGGTCTTTTGCTGAATTTTGGTATTCAGGGATTTATCAAACAACCATCTCTCTGGAGAGGTTCCTGATAATGGTTCTTTCTCGCTATTCACTCCTATCAGGTTGTCTCCATTAATTTTAGGGGTGTTTTTCTAGAATAATCTCTTTAAGCATTACCATGCTTAATTGTACTCACATGTTCACTATACAGTTTTACCAACAACTTGGGTCTTTGTGGCCCAGTCACCGGGCGCCCATGCCCTGGATCTCCTCCATTTTCTCCCCCTCCACCATTTGTGCCACCACCACCAATTTCAGCTCCTGGTATGATCATCAGTCTAATATTTTAACATCTTTTCGTGATAATGTTAACAGTTGGGTCTTTGCCCCTTTGAAAGGATTGTGTGCATCTATGGAGATGTTTCTTTGATTATCTCTGTATACCACAAAGCTGATTGTATGACCATGTCTGGTTTTTCGTAAATGATTGGTTTTGTTGCATTTGATCAATGAGGGGAAATGAAGTTTTTCATCCATTTCAAGTTTCATGTTGATGAATAATTAAGAAACTATTGCTATCAGAATGTATCATGTTAATAATTAGTCATGATTTTTGCTGATAAAAGATAATGATGGTTGTGAAAATCTGTTCTGTTGTAAGCTGGTGTAAAGAATGATGTCAGGAAAATGAAGCAAGCATGTTTTGGTAAATATTTGCACGATATCTAACTGTAGGTGGTAGTGGTGTCACTGGAGCTATTGCTGGTGGAGTTGCTGCTGGAGCTGCACTACTATTTGCTGCCCCGGCACTTGCATTTGCATGGTGGCGTCGGAGGAAGCCTGAAGAATTTTTCTTTGATGTACCTGGTAATTTTCTAAAAGTGGAACCAGAATTGTTTTATAACAACTCGTATAATTTTAACCACCTTTTCTTTTTTTCTTTATTTTTTTTTTATGGCTATGCAGCTGAGGAGGACCCAGAAGTCCAGCTGGGACAACTTAAAAGGTTTTCACTCCGGGAATTGCAAGTTGCCACGGATAGTTTTAGCAACAAAAACATTCTTGGTAGAGGTGGTTTTGGCAAAGTTTATAAAGGTCGTTTAGCTGATGGTTCATTAGTAGCTGTGAAAAGGCTAAAGGAAGAGCGCACACCTGGCGGTGAGTTACAATTTCAAACAGAAGTTGAGATGATCAGTATGGCTGTGCATAGGAACCTCCTCAGATTGCGTGGATTTTGTATGACTCCTACTGAGCGGCTACTTGTTTATCCTTTCATGGCTAATGGAAGTGTAGCATCATGTTTAAGGGGTAAAATGTGCTAATAATCCTTAATTTTTGAGTTTCCAGGTTTAATTATTCTCGGCATTTCATGCATGTGCTTATTTCTTTTTTGGGCAATGCTTTTGTGTAGAACGCCCTCCAAATCAGCCTCCTCTTGATTGGCCTACACGCAAGCGAATTGCATTGGGATCTGCCAGGGGCCTTTCTTATTTGCACGATCATTGTGACCCCAAGATCATTCATCGCGATGTGAAAGCCGCTAATATTTTGTTGGATGAAGAGTTTGAAGCTGTTGTTGGGGACTTTGGGTTGGCTAAACTAATGGACTACAAAGACACACATGTGACAACTGCTGTTCGTGGAACTATTGGGCACATTGCTCCAGAATACTTGTCAACGGGGAAGTCTTCAGAGAAAACTGATGTTTTTGGTTACGGGATCATGCTCCTGGAATTGATAACTGGTCAAAGGGCATTTGATCTTGCTCGTCTTGCAAATGATGATGATGTCATGTTGCTTGATTGGGTATGCCTTGTTCCCTTCTTTATACTACTATTTATTTTTGTGATGCGCACGACCTGCAGAACAAGTCCTTTTCTGACTCATGCATGTGCCTTTTTGTAGTCCTTTTTTCTCATTTCAATATTTCACTTCCCCTTGTTTCATGACAGAATCTTCTTAGGCATCTAGACCATGTGAATATACGAACGGACAAAGTAGGACTTGGCCTTTTTGGCTTTAGGGAACTCGACTTCTAAAATGTGAATCCAGAATGGGTGACTTCTGTTTGTAGGTGGCATTCTCATGGTTTAGTCAGGATTGAATCTTCTGATTAGAATGGAGATATTTGGATTAACTCAATGCAGCGTTGGAAATGTCACTTGCCATTGTATGAATTGTAGAGCCTGTGTCGACTTGTGTTATTGTTTGAATTGCATACAGGTGAAAGGACTTCTGAAGGAGAAGAAGTTAGAACTGCTGGTGGACCCTGATCTCCAGAAAAATTATGTAGAAGCCGAAGTGGAACAGCTTATCCAGGTTGCTTTGCTGTGCACACAAAGCTCACCTATGGAACGGCCCAAGATGTCAGATGTAGTAAGAATGCTGGAAGGCGATGGGTTGGCAGAGAGATGGGATGAGTGGCAAAAGGTGGAAGTTCTCCGGCAAGAGGTAGAACTCGTGCCACATTCCAACTCTGACTGGCTTATCGACTCCACGGAGAATCTGCATGCCGTTGAGTTATCTGGTCCAAGATGACATTGCATCTATACGATAAAGAGGAAAGATCAGTAGCTATTGTTTAATGTATGTTTTTTTTTTCTTTCTTTCTGTGCCTCATTGAATTTTTTTTCTTTCTTTCTTTATTTTTTTTTCCCTTTTTCTTTTAAGGATAAAGAGGTAATTAATGTATCGTCCGAGGCCATTTTAGATTGGTATTCGTTACATTTGTGCATAGGAGGAGGCAGGTTGAACTAGACTGAAAAAGCCAAGCATGCCTGGCTGTTTCCTAAATAGTTGCAGGCAGGTTAAGGAATCCTAATGTCATTACTCCCATTTAATTTGTACTGAAGCCATTATTTTTGTTGCCAAGATGGAATCTAAAAAGTGGCATAGCAAAACAGGTTTGCAAGTTGTTCTTGACGGGCATAATTTTGACTTCAAGTAAGTGATGAATTGCATTTGTCTTGATGAAAGTGCTGATTAAGGATGGAATAGCTGTTTGGGGTTTGTGAATATTGTTGGAAAGCAAGCATATAGTGACGTTGGATTAATTAACAACCAAGCATTGCATTGATCCAGACATCTAGTGGTTAAGAGTTGAGCCATATGGTTATTATTTAGGGGATGAAGGTTTAATCTTGTATTCTTCGTAGGGCTCCATGAGTATAGAGTTAAGGAGCTGCGTGAGTGAGATAGTAGTGCTTGGTGTTAGGAGAGGCTTGGGAAAATCTACATGAACATTAAGAGAGACGATGCCAGCAGCAAGCGTAGCATAAAGAGGGCTGGTTTTGTATTCAGGGGCACGTCCAAGGTTCTTAGTTAGGGGGAAGAGTTGTATTTTGGGATGTTTCTCATTGGTAGTTGTTTAATGTATTCACGAGCTATGGATTTTGCGTTAGGTGAATTTCAACTCACCAACTTTTTTTAAACATTGGTCTCACTCAAATGCAAAAGTTTCAAACAAAAGTCAATTCAAACCTCTGATAACCTAATTGAACTCGTGTCATCATCAAGATTAAGTCCCCAATTCAACGAACCAAACCCTAATTTATTTCTCCCAAATGGTTGATGAAAATTTGAAATTTCACTTGGGATTTTGCCTAAATTTTGAATGGAACAAGAAGCATAATGAAAAGGAAAAGAAAAATTTTTTGAATTTTTTCTGAAATCAGAGGAACTAGAGATAGAGAAGAAGACAAGGAGCCAAAGAACTTTGTTCTGATTGTCGCTTGAAACAAAAAATCATTTTTCTATCAACAGCCCAAAATTTTACATAGCCACACATTAATTGTTTTCTTTGTAATTATGGACCAAATTTTCATAATTGTACCCACGACCACGAATAAATCAATCTGTCATGCACTAGATCTTGTAGGAATGCTACATGTATACCTACGAATTGTATGAGATCTGAAATTAATGGAAAATGCAGGCAGGTTTCGCATGCATTTTCAAAATTTTGCGTAGAACCAGCAAGTAGTAGTAATTAATATTAGAGGGGGAAATTTTGGGAAAACATGTGAAATGGTTCAACTAAAATAAGAATGTTTGAGAGGAGAGGCCCGTGGATCATGTGAGGCCGTCATTCAGTCATCTCATCCCGGGCAGCCCCTTCATTTGCTAATAGAACCTGAGCTGAGCTCATCACTCTCCACCCTTGAGATCAGTTGCTCTCTCTGTCGTCCGCCTTCTTCCTCCAGTACATGTATTATAATCAGAAAAATTCCACCACGCACCTGCTATTTTCATGCTTCTCCTTATCATGCCGGCAATGGCCATTCTTGGCTCCCAAAGCCTTCCTCTCCTCTACAACTAAATCTAGGTAGCTACTACGGCTTAGTTACTAATTTTACATACACATGCATACGTATTTACGTATTTAATTATAGGAGTGGAGTTCGTTTAAATGAGGGAAGGAAGTAAGGCAAGGGCAAGTGGTGATTGGGTGTCAAGCTTGCCAGACTGCTCTCGGATGCTTCCTTTCCCTGCAAGTGGAAGAGGGTCACCATCAGCTTAATTCCACTGCCCTCTCGCCGCCCCTTTTTCCAATTAATATTAACCACTACATGCATTAATTGGGGTTGGCAGCTAGCACTGGCACATTTTGGTTTTTTAATCTTCTAACCTACCTAATAGCCCAGTTCAAGGCTTCTCTGTACTCCACTCTCCCAACTCTCTACCCCTATCAATTTCCCTACTTCACAAAACATAAAATGCTCCTTTCAAGTATGGATCTTCGTAATTTGTCTGCAACTGCAAGTGATCCAGTTGTGATTAATCCTTGCCAATCACATTTTAAGCCCATCAACTCTCCATTTATTACAGCTGAGCCTGAGCCTGCTCTACGAGACGCACAGAGACGTCTTCAAAACCTCTTGAGTTGAGTCTTGACCCCGAGAGTTTGACTTTTAAATTCGTCTGGTCTGGTGTAGCTTTAACTGCAATGCTTCTGCTATCGTCCCTCTTGAAAAATAATCAACTCCCCTATTCCATCCGGCGCTACTACCTCCTCACCTCGATCTTCGCCGGTGGCTTTCCCTCACCCTCTCTCAGCCGTCTTCTCTCAATCTGTAGTCTCCCTATATTCTCACACACCAAAAGCCTAAGGAAAACCAATATCCAACCATTTCCCCTGTTCTCGAGTACCACCCACATCCAGGAGAAAAGCAAATGGCAACCCAATCAGGGCTCTTCACTCCCACATTCAGCACCCGAAAATCCAAGCTGGCTCCATAGAAGAAATCCTCAACTTCTCTGCTGCCAGTCACCAAAACCATCTCCTTCTCCGGAGAGCCTTCAGGGCGGAGGCCGCACCGGCCAAGGAGGCTCCGGCGGGATTCATTCCGCCCCAACTACACCCGGATACCCTCTCCCACATCTTCGCCGTGGGAAAGGCTTAAGTGGAAGAGTTCTATGTGATCACATGGAAGTCCCCAAAAGAACAGATCTGACATGCCAACCGGCGGCGCTGCCATCATGCGGCAAGGCCCGAACTTCTTTGAGAACAATTATTGGGTTCGACACGATATCGCCGGAGAACAAATCGTGTACGATTGCGAGATTAATAGAAGATTGAGACCATAAGAGTGTGCGATTATGATTCAGAGTGACATTGAGTCGATGATGCGAAAAGCCAATTCAAGCGAGTGCCGATTGAAGCGATTGAGAGTGATATTGAGACGATAAGATTGATTGAGATCGAGGCGAAGGGAAGATTCTAGCGAGTGTTGACTCAGGCGAAAAGCCGATAGATAACGGTGCTTGGGTTGGGTTTTTTCATTTTTTTTTTTTAATCTGCTTCATCTATGTGTTTTTTGTGTGAAAGGAAGAAACTGTACGTAACTAAGGTTTTTTTTATTTATTGAGATTTCATCAAATCTAACGGATAAATTGGCAGAAAGATCATAATTAGGACAAAATGTGACAGGTTATGTGAGAGAAGAGAACAAAATGAAGATTAAGGCCTATTTAAAATAATAAAAAAATATTAGAGACTATAAATAAATTTTACTTATTTAAAAATATTAGAGACTATAAATGTTAAGCTTGTAGTAGTATTGTCATCACCGTAATTGGATAAAAGAATGGCTTTTGTAACATTGGGGCCGTAAAAAATAAAACGCTCAATTCACATAAGGCGGGGAGCTAACTGTTGCTCCGTGTAGCTTTTATTGATATCAGATGGCTTCACCGCTTTAGTACAGTTTTTGTTATCCCTATCATGTTGCGTACGTGTGTGATACATATTAAAAGAATTTCAAAAATGCTACGTACACCACATATGTGCACCAAAATTTTCACCACCTTCAACATCACTATTGTCATGTTATCTTTTCTAATTAACTTCCAAAATCAAACACCTTAAGAAACTAAAATTCTTAATTTTCCTACTATTTCAATCTGACGCCATATGCCTGCTAAATAAACTGTCACAACCATCCAAGTCCTAAAAAAAGTTTCCATAATGCATGGAAAGTCAACCATCCATATGCTCATTACATAAAAGCAAACCAGAGTATGATTTTTATCAGTTTTTCATATTTAATCAAATTATTATGCACAAGATTATACAAGAAACATTATATAAATATTTTATTTTATGTTCTAAAATAGCCCTCTCACTGAAATAGATTCACAACTGAAAATAGGGTAAAATCTACTGTAAGTCACTTAGTTTACTTTTTTGTCCTAATTGGGTATCCCACATTCAAATTATCCTAGTAAGGTAGCTTACCTCTTAATGTGCGTCATATTTGGATATTTTCCGTTAATTTTAGAGTTACATCTAACGGAAAATGCTGATGTAGCCTTACAAAATAATAAAATAAATTATAAAATAATACTAGCTGTCCTCAAATTATTTCAATCACTAATTCTAATCCTTAAACTTCTACTCAACTCAGTTCTATCCCTGAAACCCTAATTTTGCATCTCTACTACCAGACACCGGCCCAGCCGCCCTCTAGCCACCAGCCTAGCCAATTGCTCGAATCCCCTAGCCCGAACACTAGAACCCCTCAACGATGCTGCTCCACTCCGTTGGTTCTTTGCATACTCTTCACACAATAAATTGAAGAAGAAATTATGGAGGTCGGTGATTCTCCGATTACCCATTAGCAGCGCCAATTGAGCCAAGGAAATCAAACCCATATGAAGATCAAACCTAGGTTAGAGACGCAATTTGTAGTCGTCCTGGTGGTTGTGCTTTGGGTTTAACCTGCCAACTTTGCCCTTCACTTCAATTTGTTATCGTTCCAACATCCGCCGTTGCTCTAGTCACTTTTTGTGGGAGTTTGGTGGTTGATGAGATTGTCCTTGTGCATGAACCCTTGATTGACAGCGAAACTCAGAAGGTGGCTTCGAGGAGTAATGGATTGCAAAGCGACTACGAGGGCTCAATTAATAGATTGAGCCCATAAACCCATAGCCATAGACGTTCACCGCCGCTGGAGAGTCGGGTTTCTTGTCACGAAGGATGAAGATGGTGTATATTCTGGGGTATGAGGCTACAAAGCTCGAGCAACGTAAGGGCAAGGCTATAAAGCTCGATTCAGCATCATCCAAAGTTTGTGGTTTTGAATTGATCGATTTGGTTTTGATTAGGAAACCGATGGGGAAGGAGAAGAACGAGTAGGAGGATTATCCATAGATTTAGAATTTTATGGTTTAAAATTGTTAATTGAAAAAGTTAGAGGACTACAATTGTTATTTTGTGATTTATTTTAGTATTTTTTTTAACCCATGTCCGCTATTTATGTCAAGCTTAATGTCATAATAGAGCGAAAGTAGCTAATTAGGATGTGTAATAGGAGTAAAAGTACCTCGGTATGACAATTTTAAACTAAGATACCCGCTTATGACCAAAAAATAAGTTATGTGACTGCCGGTAGATTTTATCCGTTGAAAATATATAACACTCTATTTCATATTTTTTGCTTTATTTCATTTCATTTTTTTACTTAAGTTTGATTTAACTTTATTTATACTATATTTGCTAGAAAAAAAATTTAAAAAATTTTATTTTTTAAATTCATGTTTTCTTTTATAAATATATTGTATATAAAAAATTAAATATATATGAACCCATAAAAAATTATAGATCCATCTCTATTTGTAGGACAATAGTGCTGGTTGATAAAAAAAAAAATTCAGCTGAGGAAAAGTAAAATAAAATAGAATAAACACATGAGATACCATATGTGCATGCTATCTAGGGTGGGGGAGAAGCGGTGCTTACAAAAGGTGGTGAGTGGAGCAGGACTCAAAGAATTTTAATTTACATATGCATTGTAGGTTGATTGGGTATATCTTTGTTGATATTTTTTCATTTACTTGATGAATCATTAAAAGCTGTAAGCTATAAGGACAACAGTGTAGTGAGAATATTGAGTGAATTTGGAGGTAGTTATTTTAAAATTTTAAAAAAATTCCTTTAAGAATTTTATAATTTTTCATATATGTATTTATGAATCTTAATGTTTGATATCATAAGCTAAGATTTAAATATATAAATGCCATTAAATTTAAAAAATTTAAAGAATTTGTTTAAATTAAAAAACAGTTAATGGTGTATAAAAAACCATTTAATTGTATTTTATACTTTGGATTGGCAATTAAGATTTATAAATACATTAAAATTTGAAAAACTCTTATATCTTTATTACCAATTAGCTTTGTCTTCATTGAGTTACCACAGTTGGCTATGGCCTTCCTGTTCCCATCGAGCTCTAATTCTACATTGCCAAGCATGAAAAAACGTTCACTTGCAGAAGTGAGACCTACATTACAACCAAACAAATACAGGGAGGATGGTTAGTAGATTCAACCCGATAAGCAAAGGTTATATACTCTAGAGATTCAACCCGATAAGCAAAGGTAAAATCTCTAGAGTGAAAATGAAACAAAAGCATCTCTAGTGTTCTTGCCTCCTCGGCGCTCTCCTCCTTTCATGTTTTATACTATAGATATTTGAAGTTGGGCCAATTTGGTCCACTATTATGACAAGCTTGTGCTCGTTCGATTGGGTTTGGGCTCCTTTGAGTTAAAATCCAGTAGCGTCAGGCCACATGGCATAAACTTTAACCTTAATGGGAGAGAGGTATTATCGGCCTCATTAGCAAAACTGGAACCTGCCATAAAATCAACCTCACACCTACCCATATACAGGGCCGGGTCCTCTCCAATTTACTAGAGACAGCACCCTCAAGTGTGTTATTACTATGTTTTACAACATTGATCTTACTATTTAAAAAAAAAAAAAAAGAGTGGTTGAATTTCATCCACATCCTCACTCACAAATCACTATTGAAACAAACATAAGTACAATGGATTTCAACTGTTCACATATTTACGAGCTCTTAAATTATCAAACCCGGTCAAAGTCAAACAAAGACGTTAAAAACTATTAATGGTCCTGCTCAACTTGAATCAAACAGAACATCATTAAGTCAAATTTGGTTTGGTTTCTTAGATTTTACGGGACTATGTTCTGCCATAAGAACCCACTTACTAATGACTCCACTTTTCCATATATATATATATATATATATATATATATATATATGTATATATATATATTCCTTTCTCTTTTACTCATTTCAAAAGTCTCTAAATCGGATCTTTCGTTGTTTGCAAGAAAATCTTCCGGAATTCGCAGCGTAAGATTGGCTATGAGGCTGTTGATTGGGCCCATTTTCCACATGTTCTACGCAATCCCTGGGCTTCAATATTCTATACCAATCTAAACCCTACCAAAGTCCAAACCTAATGTATCTTTTTTCCATATGGCGACGCCACTCAAAATTAAAGCGGCCGCCTATTATACCAATCAAACACCTTGCATTGTATATGAAAGAAAAGAAAAGTTCAAAACCTATACAAATTTCTCTAGAAGCAAATTTCAAAAAGTACGTATATCTATATGTAATTGAAGGAAAAATTTTCTGTTAGCAGCATCTTTTGGTTTATATTATTTGGCAACTTTTTCACTCATAAATTTGAAAATTTTATTTGTAAAAAAATATTTTTAAATTTTTTTTGTGAGTGTAATGCTAAAATTAAAAATAAAAAAAGCAAAAAGAAGTATTGGAAGTTGTGCAAGTTGAAGGCTTGAATAATACTACAATTATTCAAACGTTTGACTATAGTGTCGTGGGCCACGTATGAGACGTTATCATTAGAAAAATGTTTATTGTGCCCCAGATAAAAATAGAAGAAATGTTCGATATATTAACAGATCTTGTAAAAAATTATAGAAAAATAGTATTGTAAAATTTTCTCATGTGGTACTAACAGGATGTGAAATTGTTTACATGAACCAATTAACTTAGACCGCTCACAAATTGTTTAATATATTATTGTAATATAAAAATACACAATTCTTCTGTACATTCAGTATTGTAATCTTGGACTATCGAATCGGTGTTGGAACTTCAAACTCATCTGTGTTTTGGAATTGGAATGCTCAATTTCTATGATTTCGTCTTCCAGTACTTCTAATTAAGTAGATGTTTATGGTTTGCACTTTGCACTTTTTCCGTGTTTTGCACTTTAGTTTATAACGAGGAATTTCTTTATTTTTTTTCAAAAAAAAGAAAGAGACAAATCTAACAAGGACTCCATAGTAGCATCTTCATTTTCTACGCAATGCATTTAAAATATTCAGACTTTTCAAGCATCCAAACATATGCACTCCATTTGGATCAAAGAAAAAAGGCAGAATTTTAAGGGTTTTCAAATATTCTTTTCTGAGTTTTTGCTTTCCTCTGCAAATTTGGTAACCGTCTAAAAACTGTGTCCCTATCACTTGCCTATAACAGATTAGTACTTTCGAGCATTTAAAAAAAGGACTTTGCTCAAATGCTGTAAAGCGACCCACAATATTAAATTCAATTTATCAATTATACACAATCTCAGTTCCTTAAGCAAATTCATTTAGTATACTAGTCGTATCAATTGAAAATAATGCAAATTAAAGAAAAGTACAGGGAAGTGATAATGGAATTTTTCACAATATAATAAGACTACTACTGCATTAAGCAGGAACTTTGACACTATTATCTTTTCAAACTTTTTAAAAATTTTAAAATTTTTATGGTAATGACATATGTAACTCACCTTAAACCATATACTAACATGTGGTGATTTCCAGTTTTACCCTTGTCAATATACACGTGTCATGATATGATAGAATTTTAGTTTGCCTTGCTTAGGTAAGCCGTTTTTGCTTAATTAACATCAACCCACGTTTTCCTCTTCTCCAACATCCATAACCGTGCCACCATGATCTCTGCTTTATCTCACAACTTGCACACACAACTCATGATTTGTTCTCACTTTCCTGTAAGAAAACTATCATGTGCACACCCACAACACATCGCTTCATCGATCATCTTCCATTTACTTAAAGTTTCTATCGATGTGGCAAAGAATTTGGTGGGAAAAAAAAAGGTACATAGAGATCTATAGATGAATGTTGAGGGAAAGGAGATTTGCAATAAAGAGAGTGGTAAAGGAGGCGACAGATGAGAGGAAATAAAAGGATTTATTGACGGAGATTGGATCAATCGGCGGTATTTGCCAATCGAATGTATTACATCTTCTAGGTTGCTACATTACACATGGCCTCTATTTTGTCTTTACCTTCTCCCAAAGTGGTTGGTGGTTTTTTTCCTTTATGGTTGGTTTTTGCCTTTTTTTAAGGTCTTCTTTCTTGTTTTGGCATTTGAGAGGTGTTCTTATGGATTTTATGGATATCTAATTGGTGATTTAGATGTAAGCTCTCCGATGGGTTAAAAGATTGCCAACTGGTTCATTAGATTACATAAATAACTGGTTAGTTAGTTTCTTGCTGTCAAGTATTTTACTTGGTCTTGCTTCATGTAATATCTTCAACTTCATTTGGATTTTGGAACCCAACTTGTCTCTTCGTTAATCTTTCTACAGTTTTGTTCTTTGTAGCTATGTTAGCTTATATTCACTTGCTTACTACTTTAAGATCATTGTTCCGTTTGGGCTAAAATAAAAGGCATGTATACTCTAATCAAATAGCAGGATTCTAACAAATTTACAATGGTAAGATTTGTATGAGATAAAAAGACAAAACGGCTCTCACTATCAAATATATTAAAAAGGAAAGAAGGTAATTTCATATTTCTTATTTAGTTTTGTTGTATCCTTCTATAGATGCATATAGATTTTGTATCCTTTTATATACACTGAATTATTAAAAAATCATCTCATTCATAGTAGCGGGAACCCTTAGAATTATCTTACTAAAACTATGACCATAGTTCCTCTAAAAACGTTGTTTCAGACTCTTCCTCTTGCATTATCATACTTGATTTACATTGTATGTACTTGATGATTTTATTTCTTTTATATTGATTTTGTTTTTGTCCTAATACTTACGGCTTTTCTCGAAGGGTCTTAAAAATCCATGTCATTGTTTGTTGGTGGCAATTAATTACCATGAAATTGGCAAGTGTAATAAATGCACCCATATACACAACCTTTTATATGAACAACTATGGATATCACTCTGGTTGGAGCATCTTTAAACAGGGTAGAAATATTCACTTTCTTTCATTGAAGGTAACAATGTTTCCAAAGGATACAAGTTTTCAAATTGTATTGTTTCATTTGCAATAAAAATTGGAAAGAAGAAATGATTGTTAAAACTTGTGATGTGTGGCTTTACTTTGGTATAAAGGACTTTACACCCCTACAGCTAAAAATGCCCTTCATTTAATGAAGTGTAGATACTGTGTCTTGGGGCTGATATGTGCCATAGATAACTTATGTGCCATAAATAACTTTGTGTCTTGGGGCTGATATATTCTTAATGAATTAATCAAATGATTTTATAAGTGTGGGAATAGTTGTACATGGTGCATTTGTCATTGGAGCATGACAAGACTTCTTATTTGATGCTTACAGTCATTTAGTTGTTCTTATTGCAAACATCTGTACAGTAGTGTTTGTTGCATCAATTACTTGTAATGGTACAAGCTCTGCTGTATCTTATTTTCTTGCAAAAAAATTTATGGTCCAAGTTGTATATCTTTGATGTTCCCCTTATGATTTCAGGTAAATCCAGTAATCTCAACTATTTTGGTTTGATGTGGTGTAATGGTTAGCTTTTTGTTCTATATGCATTAAACAAAAAAAACAGCCTTGTAGTATAGGGAATCTTGCTTACACAAGTAGGAATAATATATGGTGAATTTTGCTACCGGGGACATCAATCAAAGGTGACATTTAAGCAACCATGAAATTTCCTAATCTATACTCCTTTGGATTTCAGCTTAATCTTTCCCTCATATAATTTTTTGTAACAGATGAATATAATATTTGTCTTATATTCCTCATGTTACTCTATTCGGTTATGACTTTGTTTCATTCAATCCTATTCAGAGTTTGTGAATTAATATTTTAATCTCTTTACACTCTACACCAAGGTCCATAAATGGATTAAATGACATTTATTCAACTTTTTCCTCTGGTTTCAGTAATAGACCCCACTTTTAGCTGTTTGCTTCAATGACAACTTCGTTAACTTGCAAAATTTGTACACAAGTTGCTAGCAAATAAGGTGGTCTTAATACCAACTCCTGTACATTTTGATTAAAAAATGAGTATCATACCTTTATTCACATTCTTCCCCTGGTTTCAGTTAAGAGAAATTTTCTTACTTAGGTTTCCCTTACTATCATTTTTCAATTTTCCTTTACTTTTTTTTTTGTGGATCATATCTCCTGGATCATTAGCAATGTTGTTGTTTTTCGTAGTTCAAAGATTGCTAACATGGTTTGGATTTCTTTTTATCAAAGGCAACTACAACCATTGAATAATTCATCTATTGAAGTTGCGGGCAATAATTGATAATCCAATTTAGAATTTTTTTTTTATGATGATAAATTCACATGAAATGAAAGTGTTTTTTATCTCATATTTTTGTGTAAACAATGTTTCACACATTTATTTGATTTTTTCAGGTTGTAATGCTTTTCTCATGCATCATGGCTTTCTCATGTAATAATCATGGATGATTTAGCCCATTCATGGTGATATTCACTCCTCGAAGTGCCATCAGCACACAGGAACCTCACTGTTAAGGTTGAGGATACGTTGAAGATAACAACCACTTGTTGCATACAAATTATCTAAGTTATTCTGGAGGCCTTTTTTGTTTCTGCTTATTTCTTGGAGATGTTCTATTTGTTGCACTAATTGCGTTTATTAAGAAAGAACAGTTTGTTTGCTTTCTTACTATGAGTAAGAATTTGTCTTGATTATAGAAGCTTCTTTTATTAAAGTTAAAGGCATTCTTGCAAATCATGGAATCAAACAAGAGCTTATGCCTAACCCTTGAAACCATTATTTTTGCTCTTGTTTTTCTTTTCATGCTTGTGTGAAATGCTTGTTTATGATTTTAATTGTTGAGATTGTTGGCCATTTTTGCTACTCACAATTCTTTGATTTATATTCTCATCTCTAAGTATGGTACCATATATTTTGAAAATAAAACATTTTTTTAAACAATAATCCGTTTGTTAGATAGGTTATGAAACTAGTTAATATGAAAATGCAGATATGGTACATTAATTACGTTAGTTGTCACTATTGTTAACTCACAAAATGTTATGCCTGATATTAAACATTTGTTTTTGCATGTTCTAGCTTGATAATATATATATATATATATAGTTATAGGTAAAATGTGTAAATTAGTCATTATAGTTTTTTTTTCTGTGGTTAAAATCATGAATGCTATTTTAGAAGGGTAGAAATATGTCGATTCTCATCGTTATCAACATCAATGCTCGATAGATGTTGGCATCAAATGAAGGCTAAGCTCGACGGATAGTGATCTATAATGGCAGCAATTAAGGCTAGCCAGGGATGTTGCGAGCAAAGGCTGCAACGAGCAACCTTATTTGGCATACAGTGGCGTGCTTTGAACACTGGTAGTTGGCAACCGATGGTAGTTAATTTACTTTCACGCCCTCCTGAAGATCCAATATAACAATTAAAGCAATTAAGCAGCTATTCCCACTTAGAGGTGGGAGACAGGTCAACCTGACCTGGGACCGACTAGGCCTGGGTCTAGGTTCAAGTAGAGGTGGGAGGTGGGCCGGGTTGGCCCGGACCGAACCGGGACCGCCCCGCCCCGCCCCGTAAGAAGCCCGCAATATTATGGGCCGAGTATGGGCCCAATAGGAGGAGGGAGACGCAAAAAAGACCGGCCTGGACCAGACGAACCACGCAAACCAGCCCGGACCGCCGCCCCGCCCGCCCCGACCAGCCGCACCGCACGGCTCCCTGCTGTATAACGTTAACCTTGCGAAATTTTTTTTTAAAAAAGGGCTAATTACACAGCAGGCCCTCCAACAGTTTTCTGCTCCATTTCAGCCCCCAAAAATTCATTTTTGCCCCTCCCAACAACTAAATTTCAAGGACTTTTTGGTCAAACTAATTTTTCCCCTCCCCCTATAAATACCAATGCCATTTTCACTCAATCCTCACACAATCACTCAATCTCTCTTCTTCATCTACTATATTCTCTCAACCATTCTCCTTATTTTCTTAATCTCTTCCAAATTTCTTACTAATCTCTCCCTAATATCTTCATAATCCTCTCTTGATTTTGCATTAATCACTACTATTAGTACGTGAGGCATGGCTTCAAAAGGAAAGGGCAAGTCAACAGATAGTTCATCTTCCCGCAACACCGGCCTCCGAGCCTTGTTCCGTCGCCGATCTCGGCCCGCCGATAAAGGCATTTCAATTCAAGAGTTTCACGACGATGATGCCGGAATCGATATGACGAATTACGATTTGGGTCTCGACGATCAATTATCCGATGATGAAGTGGAAGAGTTGGATGCGATGGCGTCCGGGAATCCGTCAACAGAACCGACGCCTACAAGTCATGAACCCGGCGTGGAGGGAAACTCAAGCACAAGGTAAATCCACGAGACTAACTGCTTGGGTTTGGGAGCATTATGAGCTCATAAACGAAGGGGAGTCGAGGTACGGAAAATGCAAACATTGCGGGAAAAAATTTTGTGCATAGAAAGAATTCCGGCACTGGAACGCTGAAGCGGCATATTGAAAATCAACATGCTAACGTCCTCCCTAGTACCGGGACTAGTTCTGGAGGACAAACACAACTTGGGTCTACAACCGGCGCCGGCGGACCAGGTATATTTCGTTTTAACCAACAATCTTGTAGAGAAGGTATGGTAAATTGGATGATGCTTACCGAAAAACCTTTTTCACAAGCTGAAGATGTCCACCTAGAATCTTGGATAAAATCACAATTAAATCCTGCATTTAGAAAAGTATCTAGGAAAACTGCTAGGAAAGAAAGCTTTAGACAATTTGAAGCCGGAAAATCAGATTTGCAAGCATATTTTTCTGCTCTTGATCATTGTGTGGCATTTACTTCTGATATGTGGACATCACCTATAGGTCAATCATTCTATTGTGTTACTTCTCATTGGATTGATTCTGATTGGATAATGCAAAAATGAATTTTGTCATTTAAGGTTATTGAAACAGATCATACTGGTTTTCAAATATTTAATTGTATCTTAGAAACTTTACGTGATTATTTTTGTACTGATAAAGTTCTGTGCATTTCATTTGATAATGCTTCAAATAATGATGTTGCCGCTCGCCTTTTGAGTCAAAACTTAAAACCACCGCTCAACGGTGCATTTTTTCACGTTAGATGCATGTGCCATATTTTGAACATTTGTGTGCAAAAGGGTTTAGAAGTTCTCCAAAATGAGATTTTGCCTATTCGAAACTCATTAAAATATTTGATGTCCAGACCTGCTATTTTTCGTGAATTTAAAAGCTTTTGTATTGAAAATCAAAAACCATTTTCTTGGAAACGGTTTAAATTGGATTGCCCAACCCGCTGGAACTCCACATTTTTTATGTTGCAAGATGCATTACCGTATACAAATTTGTTGTCACATTTCATGAATTTAAAAATGGGTTCTAAATTTCTTACGACTGAAATTTGAGAGAAATGTTCCAAAACCGGTGAATTGCTTAAGTTTTTTTACGAGGCAACTGAATTTTTCTCTGGTGTTTACTACCCAACAAGTCATCAAGTTTTGTTTCATTTAGTGAACATCACATATGTTTTACATCAGTTTAAAAATGATGAGTTGTTAAAATCGACTGTCGAAGCCATGCGGGCTAAGTGGCTTTAATATTTCTCAAACATTCCACCTATTTTTTTAGTCGCTTTTTTACTTGACCCGTATGTAAAATTAACGGGCACAACAACGCTGCTTGAAGGAATTTTTCATACTTATTTAGAAATGTCTCATATAAATGTTTTGGCTATGTCTGCTTCTGCTTCCGAGTACTTGCATTCTTTATACAAGTTATATTGTGAGCGGCATTCGGATAAGGTAAGATCCGAAGCTCCTCAAACTGAGCCTCTAAGGAGATCAATCTCCTCAAGATTCAACCCGGCGCTCCAAATGCTCAAACGACCTCGACTGATGACATCGGGATTAGCTGAGGTCGATGACTATCTCAACACATCATTCGAGGTAAGCGACCTCGACCTCTTGGAGTGGTGGAAATAAAAGAGATCAAGATTTCCGAACTTGTCGATAATCGCACAAGAAATTCTTGTCGTTCCAGTATCGACCGTCTCATCTGAGACAGCGTTTAGTGCTGGAAAACGGGTGATAACAGAAAAACGGTCAAGATTGACACCCGACGCGGTAGAAGTATGCGTGTGCAACCGAGATTGGGGCCTCGCAGCACTCCGGTATCAAGACCAAAAGAGTTCGGATGATGAGGTAATATCCGATACCGAAAGTTGAATTTTTTTTTTTCAATCATACATGTAGTTTGTATTTGATCTGATTATGCTGTTCAGCACAGATCATAGGTTTCTATTATTTATCATTTCCGGCAACGTTTTTTTCATTTTAAAATGTAAGGCACGTTCCGATTATTTGTAAGTGCCGTTTGGCTTTTTAACTTAATAAAACTTACACCTGAGGTGGTGTTTTTTCTTAAAAATATTTATGACTTATATAATTAATAATTGTTCTATTATATATATATATTAACAAAAAAAATGAAACGGACTGCCCCGCCCCGCCCCGCCCCGCCTATAGCCGGTCCGTGCCCGGGTTCCAGGCCGGTCCGACCCGGTTCCCACCTCTAGGTTCAAGAGAACTGGGAAATAGACCAAACATATGCGATCCAGTTCTGAGTATGGTTGAGGGGTTTTTCGGGTTCCTAAAAAAGACAAATTAATTAACTTTGCATTTAATATTTATTTTAGGAAAAAACACCACATTTAGTGTAATTTTCATTAAGTAAAAAAGTCAAACGACACTTATAAATAATTGGAACGACCCTTACATTTTCAAATGGTGAAATATTCCAAAAATTTTGAAAAATTAAACCCCATGATCTATACTTAACAACATATTTAGATCAAATATAAACTATATGTAAGAAGGGAAAAAAAATTCAAGTCTCTTAATTGGATACTAACTTATCATTGAAACTCTTTTCAGTCTTGCTTTTGTAGTACTGCGATGCCCCAATCTCGGTTGTACACGTATATTTCCACCATCTTGGGATTAATCTTGATCGTTTATCTGATATTACCCATTTTCCTGTACTAAACATTGCCTCGGATGCTACGGTGGATACTGAAATTACAAAATCTTCTGTACGATTATCGACGATCAGAAATTTTGATCTTTTTTATTTCCACTACTCTAATATGTCAATGTCATTTGGCTCGAATGATGTGTTGAGATAGTCATCAATCTCAGTTAAACCTGATGTCGTTGGTCGAGGACACTTCAACATTTGGAAGGCCGGGTTGAATATGAGATTAATCTCTTAGGAGGCTTGGTTTAAGGAGTTTCGGATCTTACATTATCCGAATGTTATTCATAATATAACTTGTACAAAGAATACAAGTACTTGAAAACAGTAGTAGGCATAATCAAAACATTCATATGAAATACTTCCAAATAAGTATGATAAATGTCTTTAAGCAATGTGGCCATACTTGTCAATTTGACATATGGGTCAAGCAAAGAAACAACAACAAAAAATAAGAAGAATATTTTCAAAATACTAAAACCACTTAGCTTACATGACAATGATTGGGTACAACACCGTCGAGAAGTGGTTTCAATACTTGGCTTAAAAGGCGAGCAGCAACATCATTGTTTGAAACATTATCAAATGAAATGCACAAAACTTTGTCAGTACAATAATAATCATGTAAAGTTTCTAAGATGCAATTACATATGTGATAACCAATATGATCAGTTTTAATGACCCTAAATGACAAAATGTCTTTTTGTATAACTTAGACATAATCAATACAATGAGCAGCAACACAATAATATGATTAACTTACAAGTTATGCCCACATGTCATATAAAAATTTTTGTGCGATTGTCGACAAGATAAAAACTCATCATTTTTAAACTGATATAAAGCATATGTAATATTCATTAAGTGAAGCAAAAATTGATGAATGATTGGGTATTAAACACCGAAGAAAAATTCAATTACCTTATAAAAAAACTTAAGTATTTCACCTATTTTAAAATATTTTTCTCAAACTTCAGTTATAAGGAATTTACAACCCATCTTCATGTTCATGAAATGCATCAACAAATTTGCATACGGATATTTATCTTGTAACATTAAATAAGTGGAGTTCCAACGGGTTGAACAGTCTAATTTAAATTATTTTGAAGAAAATGGTTTTTTATTTTTAAAATAAAACATTTTAAATTCATGAAACATAGCGGTCTTAATTTCAAAAATGATAATTAATTCTAAATAGGTACAATTTCATTTTGGAGAACTTCTAAACCCTTTTGCACATAAAGGTTCAAAATGTGGCATATACTTCTAACGTGAAATAATGCACCATCAATAGGTGGTTTTAATACTTGGCTCAAAAGGCGAGAAGTAACATTATTGTTTGAAACATTATCAAATGAAATGCACAGAATTTTGTCAGTACAATAATAATAACGCAAAGTTTCTAATATGCAATTGCATATGTGATAACCAATATAATCAGTTTCAATGATCCTAAATGACAAAATATTTTTTTGTATAACATAGTCAGAATCAATACAATGAGCAATAACGCAATAATATGATTGACCTATAAGTGGTGCCCACATGTCAGAAGTAAATGCCACACAATGATCAAAAGCAGGGAAATAGGCTTACAAATTTGATTTTTTTACTTCAAATTGTTTAAAGCTTTCATTCCTAGTTGTTTTTCTAGAAACTTTTTTAAAAGCGGGATTTAATTGAAATTTAATCCAAGATTCTATCTGCACATATTTAGCTTATGAAAAAGGTTTTTCAGTAGGTATCATCTAATTTATCATAAATTCTTTATAAGATTGTTGGTTAAAACGGAATATACCTAACCCGCTAGTTGTACTTCCAAATTGTATTTGTCTTCTGGAACTAGTCATGGCACTGGGAAGGGTATTGGGATGTTGATTTTCATTGTAGTGCCACAACATTCGTGTACCAAAATTCTTTTTATACACCAACTTTTTTCTGCAATGTTTACATTTGCCGTACCTTAACTCTCATTTAAATACGAGCTCAAAATGCTCACAAACCCAAGCCTTTAGTCTTAAGGATTCACTTTGTCCCTATCCATGGGTATCCTCTGCATCGGATTGACGGTTTGTCGGCATCAATTGTGTTGATGGATCATTGGCCACCGTTGAATTCACCTCTTCAACATCATCATTCGATAATTTATTGTCAAGGCCCAAATTGTAATTCGTCATATTGATTTAGCCATCATTGTGCAACTCCTCAGTTTATATGCCTTTCTTGGCTGACTGAGAACGGCGATAGAACAAACCTCAGAGGCCGACGGTATGAGAAGATGAATTATTTACTGACTTGCCATTTCCTCATGAAACCATGACTAGCAAATTAATAGTAGTGATGAATAAAGAAAATAGGACGAGATTAGACAGAAATTAGGAGAAGATTAGGAAAAAATTTGGAAGAGATCAGCAAACAAGCGAAAATGCTTGAGAGAATTTAGTGGAGAACAAAAAAAAAAAGATTGAATTTTAGTATAAAGATAGAGTGGAAATTGCCTTCTTATTTATAGAAGATAGCCAAAATTTGTTAGGACTAAAAACTCCTTAAAACATAGTTATGGGGGGTAAAAGTGGAAATTTTGGGTAAATTTGTAGCAGGAAATCGTTGAAGTACCAATATTGTAATTAACCTTTTTTTTAAAAAAAATCTGGAATTAGCCATTTTTTATAATTGGAGCGTCAATGTTAGGCCTGGACTGGCTGATCACCGTCTGAGCCGGTTCTAGGCCAGGCCATGTTGCTTTGCATGAGAGTCCTTTTTTAGGCTCAAATTTGGCTTATATTATAGCCGGCCTTAAACAGACCGTGCCAAACCTGTCTTTGACTAATCTGACGCATATTTGACCCCGAGCCGATACTAGTTTAGGCCAGATTTGACCGGTTCAAGTCCCACTTCTACTCTCACTCTCCTTCTCCCCGGATCCCCATCAGTTGATATTTGAGCTTAGAAATTACCTCCAAAGTGTAAATTCGCCCTCCTCGTGCATTATTATTTTGGCAAGTGCTACGTACTTGTATTTACTCCGCTCCATGCGTCTCGCTCATCTTTTAATAAAAACATTCACGTGTACGTGTGTGTGCTTGCTTCTTTAATCCTTTGGATCAAGTTAAATCTTGTAGTAACTTGTTTTGTCGGCTTCAACATTTTAACGTTAGCTTATACCATATGATATAAGATATATTAAGTATCGCAACAATTAAAAATACCACAGGACATAAAACTTATATATATTGCATGGTATATCATGATGTATGTAATTACTGTTTTTGTAAATAAAAATATTAGAGAATATTATTAAGATTAAATACATTAAATAAAATTTTTGCACCTTTTATATGTATTATAGTATTTTTCATGGTAATTTAAAATATAATATATATGAAAGTCAATATTTTTATGTGAAAAGTATATTAAAAAAGGAATATATAAAGCAAGATAAATGTTATTCAATAAAAAAAATTAAGTTATTGATACATGAGAAGAAAAAAAACTATACTTGAAAAATAATAATATATTTTTTAATACCACATTGAATTCTTAACTAGCTCAAAGTATGAAGCTTCTAACATATTTTGTTATACAAAAGCAACATACTCATCCCATATTATAAACTTTACTTTTGTTCTGCAAATAAATGTAATATTCAGTTCAAGTAGTATGTATCAGAAATACAATTGAGGGATATTGATTAACATCATGTTATAGTTGAAAAAAACTAAATTATGTTAACATCATTTGTAAGTAAAAAAACAAAATTAATATTTATATTAAAACATAGTTATTAAGTATATGTTATTAATTTGCATATTTATGTATGATACTTTCTATTAAATGATAAAAAAAATTATCCCACACTTATGGCGTAGAACGTACCACTTGAAGAACCGCAATATTATGATAAAATGTATATTAAAAAATTAGCAATATATGAAATACTATTAAATATCGCGGTATCCAGCTACATTTTATACAAAAAAAAAATGATACTTACCCATCGCACTGATATTGCTTCATTTGCTTTGACACAAAAATTAATAAAATGAAAGAAAAAATTGTGTATTATTTTCATTTTTACCCTTAACTTTTTATACGTGAATCAATAAACTTAGGAAAAGTAGATTTTATTCCATTGAAATTGCTGCATTTGATTTGGCACTGAGGTTAAGAAAGTGGAAAAAAATTTATATATTATCTTCAGTTTTGCAATTAACTTTTTGTATGTGAAAAAAAAATGTTAAAAAATATATATTAAAATAATAATTTGAAAGATAGTATAATAATGTAAGTTACTGAACATGAAAATGTTATAATAATTTAAGACAGCTCTAAAATGAACGATCGGATGGATAAAGTAAATTATAAAAATATTTATACTACATATGATTTACACGTGGTAAGCGAAATGTAGCGCCAGATAATCCATCGGACATATCTTTATTGCATAACCAAAACACAAAACCTGATTCGAATTTGTGAGACAATTTATGAAATTATCACTACTCATTTTAAAACCTATAAAAATATATGTTCCTCGTAATTTTTTTTAAAAGAAAAAATACAAACACCAATCAATCATATTAAGTTATTTTGGAAAGGCATGGTCAATGTCATGCAGCCATATAGGCGTGATGATACCGTCACAAGTTTCCGTTTTGAAATTTAAAGCTTGTAAAGTTGTAATCTGTTTTTGGTACATCACAGATGTCATCAAATTTTCGAAATTCTAATGAGGGAGAATTACTGTTGGGTGGCATTCAGTAGGCAATTATTGCTTCCGGTCGAATACAAGTTTCGGCTCTCCATACGCAAAGCCAATCAGAATCTCCCACCTGCGCAGGGGTAGTTCAGTAATTAAACGAGTCCAATAGTTAATTCACTCGGACCGCCACGTGGCGGCTACTGCGCTTCACAGGCTGTCCTCTCACCCAATCATTCCACAAACTAACAAATCCGGCTGTCCTGGAACGCTAGATTAGGATCTGTCATTCTGTTGCGAACCGTGACACGTGGATTAGCGGCGGTGGAGCTGATGTAGATGATTGGTCTCCCTGGTTGTCTTGTTTATGACTATTTTTTTTAATTTATTTTTCAGTGTCTGTGCATTTTTATCTTTATATTTTTAATTTTTCAAATATATCCAATTAATGATATTATTTTTATTTTAAAATTTATTTACTTATTTATTTATTTAGATACTTTACAAGCATCCTCCTCATTAAAAGAAATTTTATCATGATAACTATTAAATCTAAATTAAAAAAATGACAAGGTTTATATTTACAATAATATGAAAAACTTTAAAATCTCTTTTGTTTCAATTAATACATAACTGATCATTTTGTTAAAATTTTAGTTTCATATATTCATTCATTAATTAATTGTTTTGTACGAAAGTCTTGTTCAATAAAATACTTATTGATTATGTAATAATTTCTCAAGCACTCAAACGATTCCCAATCATAATTCTTTGACTTCGTTTTTGATTATGAATGAAATTGAGATCGCTAAGATAGTACTATATTTTGAGTTACAATTTATCAGCTCTTTGCATTTATATTCCTCTTCAAAGTCTTCTTTGTCATTAATCTCACTCGAGATATGGTGCTATTTAATGAAAAGCATTCCTCTTTGTTAAATATATTCCATCTTCTAGCCATTACCATTACTCTAGGGGCTACTGTTTTTTTTAGTTAAGAAAATCAAAAAAACATTTTACTAAATGAGAGCTTCTTAAAAAATAATTAATTATCAATAAATATATAAAACTAAAATTACATTAAAATGAACAAATATTCCATTAACTTGAACAAAATGAATTTTAAAGTTTTCATATTATTATAATATGAGCTGTATCATTTCTTTGATTTTTTTAATAGTTATCATTACAAGTTTTGAAAAATGTGAAGGGGATGGAAAGTAACAACCCATTTTAAAAACCAAAATGACATTTATTAATTACAGGTCATTAAAAAATTAAAAATATAAAATAAAGTACATATAAACAATGAAAAGTAAATAAAAATTGAATCATAAGAAAAAAAATAATAAGTAAGTAAAAAGGAGCACTACATAAAAATATATTGTGTCGTTTGAAAAAAAATATAATGAAACAATTTATGTGTTAAGGAGAAATTTAAAAGAGAATTAAAAGTTGGAGTCTCAAATTTTAAAAAGGTTAATTACAATTTTTCCTTTGAGATTTAGGTGAAATTATACTTTACCTCATTCTATTTAAAAAATATATACTTTGCCCATTGCCTTTTTAATACAGTTTAATAGCAATTTCTAAAATCTTAATTTAGACTATACAGTTGTCATTTTCAAACAATTTCAATTTGTGTAGTATTTTTTATAATTAATTGACATTTAAAAAATAATGTTTTAGAAACTAAAATAAACACATAAAGAAAAAATTAATAATTTAAAATGTCTATTAACTTTGAAAAAAATAACATATAGATTGAAATTATTGGAAGATCGTTATTGTAATGTCTAATTTAAGATTTTAAAAGTTATTGTTGGACTATATTAAAAAGGTAAGGGGCAAGGTGTATATTTCTGAAATAAAATGGGGCAAAAGTGTGATTTCACATAAACTTCATGAGTCAAACTGTAATTATCCCATTTCAAAGTAAACAATAAAGGGATAGATGTAGGTTTATTAAAATCTCAAGGAGCTTTTAAGATTTTTCAAAAACATGAGGGAGTAAAGTGTAATTTAGGAAAAACGTCATGGGGCAAAATGCAATTCACCCTTTTCAATATAAGGCTATGCAAAGAACTAATTACATATGGCAATTCAAGATACACTTTCTAGCATGTAATTTCATGTTTGGTATTATTAAATAAATTTATAAATACTTCAAAAAAAATAGTTCATTTATATAGCTAAGCAAACAACCCCAATATTATGGCTAGGTTATGAGCCAATTCATTTTAACTTACGTCAAATGACTTATTTTTATTTACATATTTTTTGCCTAAAACCAATTTTATTTGAAACCCAGTATTATGTAGATGCAATAATCAATTTGAAAGTAAATTTTCATAATGTTATTAAATTTTTATGAATTTTTATTTTTTAATGCCTTAAACGAGAAAAATTCATTAAATTTTAGTAAGTTTACAAAAATTGTATTTTCAATTGATTATTGTAGCTACATAACATTGGTTTTACTTAAAATTAATTCCTGGTAAAAAAGACAGAAGAAGAAAAATAGGTAATTTTGAAGCCAATTGACTTAAGTTGAAACAAACTGGGTGATACATATCTCTTTGAAGTAATAAATTTTTGCACGTTCCAAGTACATGAACTGAAAGTTTAAATATCATGGAATTTTCCTTGTGTAGATGGTGGAAGTGAATCCATTTACCTGTAACAGATACTTCATTTTATGAATGGCCCAAATAAACTTCACGAAGAAAGCCTAGTTCCTATGAAGGAATACGTTGCTTTAGACCATCTCCATGGGGATGTCAATGGGTCAGGTTTGAGGAGAAAAGAGTGATTCCCAAACCCTACCTGCAATATAAAAACTCAACCCAAACCTTTTCGGCAACCTACAGCGGGTAGGATTTTTTCGCCTAAACCCTTCCTGTGTTGGGGCGGGTAGTAATCACATAATATAAAATTGAAACTAAAGAAAGCATGCAAGATTGAATATGCAACATAACCAAAAATAATGTAACCTAGTTATATGATTGTAAATTTGAAGGTTTATTATGTTAGAATTATATTATATATTTGGTTTGTGTAGGACTAGAATTTGGTATGTATATATAATATATGTAATATTTTAGATACTTATATGCTATGTATAATATATAGGTAGGGTACAGGCCGGGTAGACCCCTAAACCTGTACCTTCTTTGTACCTGGTAGGTATAAAAACAAAAAATACCTGAACCCAGCTTAAACTCGTTCAGTTGACAAAAAAAAACCATACTCATTGGGCAAGGTAGGGTAGGGTAGGATGTCCACAGGTGATGGTACAAATTGATATCCCTGAACCTCCACCTTTGTTTTTTATAGGGGCTTACCAACCCCATTTTTTTGAATTGAATTGTTGGGCAATATAAAACTCTACATTTCCAGTCAATCATCAATGTACTCATGGAAAAATTATATGGACCCATCATGAGGTTTGGGCAAACCTACATTTGTGTCCTCCTTTTTCAAATACATACACTTACCCCTAAATAATTAACTCCGTCACCATTGTTATGACAGAATGACAAAAAAGAAAAAAATACCTATTGCAGCCCTACTAGTTTTCTTTCTTAAAAGTTTTGCCCCATTAGCTTCTACATTTAGCAAGCTAAGCCCCATATCCCTTCATCCCCCCTTCTCCTCCGCCTCTACCTTTGCTATCCATCATGCGACAAATTACGACCACCTCATCAACATTGTTGTTTGCAAGTCCATTGAAGCCCAAGGATATAATTTATCAGAATCAAACACCAGCAAACAAGAAGCAACAGAATAAGAATAAAAAAATAAGGGAAGAAGAACAGTTGAGTAGACACGAGTGAACAACTGATAGGGAAATCAAATGGCTAAATCAGCATAAAAAAAAAAAAGCGAAGAAAAAGTGAATCGGAACTAGAACCGAAAAGAAGTAAATAAAAGGTATTGGAATCGAAAAAGCCCAAGGTCTAGCCATGGCTACTATTTTGTCAACCTCCTCATCTCTTAAGCCCAATCATTGGGCCTCCGCCACCGAGCCCTAAAATTTGCGCCCACTGAGCCTAGATGGCTCCACCTGCCCTTCGCACCATGCACGACATCGATAGTACACCCAGAATCAACTCTATTGACACCACCCTTCCCCATAGTGCGTGACACTGACATATGGCATCCCTTCACGGCTCAATTGTTGTGGAATCGAGTAAAGATAAGGGGCTGTTGGTGGAGTTGTATCCATTTTGGCTACGTTTGCGACGGGGTGAAGAGTATGTTAGTCTACCAACGATTGTTAGCTCGTGTAAATTTTAGAGTTTTTAGGATTTTGAGGATGGAATCGGATGTGATGTTAAGATGGGGGGCAAAGATTCTAAGGGAGAAGTTTAGGAGGACAAAAATAGGCATTTGCTCTTTTATTTTCTAACAGCAAATTATGGTGTCAATTTTCAAATGGGGTAAATGTAGGTACTTGAAAAAGGAAGACACAAGTATAGGTTCACACAAACCTTAAGGAGGTTTTAGTAATTTTCCTGTGTGCTTAATCACAGATGATCGGAGGTAATTAAGCAGAAAACCAAAGCCAAGTTACTGTAACATCTGGTGGATAAGTAAGGAAAACATTATTACCGTAATTATAAGTTTATAACTGATGCATGCATAGAATACTAATCCCATTCCCATCCTCTAGAGAGAGAAAGAGAGAGAGGGAGAGAGACGCTTGGTTGGATTCGGATCATCTTAGTCAAACAGCTGGAAGGGTTAATCTTTCCACTAACGAAGCAATAACTTAACTGCAAAATTGTCTATTTTGTATAAAGGATTAATTAAGCACCGATTTCAAACCGACAAGAAATGCTTGACATTAATTTTGTTTAATATCATACTAGTATATAATTAATCGAGGGGATTTCGATTTGTCTTTTTTATTTTTCTCTTTTGATGGATCGGTCAAAGAAGGAGCCGTTTTTCCTGATGCAGGCCTCATCCATCTTGATTAGGTCATCAACAGATGCATCTTCTCGGCTCTAGCCCCAGTACACGCATTTGCTTATTCTCAAGTTGAACTATCATCTTTTGATTGAGTAATAAATGATCTTGAATTTTAAACCTAGAAATGTGATATACATCTTTTTGTGTTTGCTTAAATTAGGTGGACTGCGGCGTGTTGCTGCTGGAATTTGTTGTTCAAGAATTCAAATGTGATGAACCAAAGTTTGAGGTCAAGAAGATACAAATTTGCAAATTAAGGAGGTCAATTGTTTTAACATACTCCTAGACTGAACATATTCTTATGTAAGACTTGCGCACTTTATCTGCGGTCCGATCTACGCTAACTCAAATATCTCCCCAATCGGAAAAAAAACACTTTAATAACCGGTGATAACTTTTAGGTTTAAATTACTAGTTACCCCATCAACTATTACAAAACAGACACTTTGCCCCTTGAACTAAAATTAATTTTCTAATAGCCTCTAAACGATCAAAACTACTGTCAAACTGGCCTTTGAATGAACCACCAATTATAACAGAAATTGCAAGTGTGTTTTGTGCAGTTTGAGGCTTGGATTGGGAAACAAAAGTCTCCACTTTCTCTAGATCCCACACTCCCACTTCTATGTACAGGAGGAAAAAAAGGAAAAAACAAAAAAACATGAAGAACGCATATGCTTGCATAACATACACATGAACGGAGACATGCCCTTGCAACTTTCGTAGAATATGCAGTTTAGTTATATGTCCTGTAAATAGTTAAATTTTGTACCATTTTCCTTAGTTTTGCGCAGGTAATTGGTAATAAGTGAAAGAAGATTGATGACGCAAAGTGTGTAAAACGAATGCTTTATTATAGGGGTGACTGTGGTTCTAGTTGGTTAGGGTTTTGAATGAAACTGATTCAACTTAAAAGAGGCTCAGTTCAAAAAAAATTTCTATCAATCCTAAAAATCAATAACCGAACATAACAAGAATTATGGTTTTGGGTTTTTTGGTTTTGGTTCTCAAATTTTTCGGTTTATATCATATACACATAACAATACCAAAATCTAATAGAATTGCACTCATAGCCCCTGCCATAGGATTGGGATAAGACTTAGGATTAGGTTAGTACTAAACTAGCTTTGATACCCGGAGTTGCCATAGGATCAAATTATAGAAAAAATATAGTTGCATTTAAAATACAAAGTATATGAATATAAAAAAAATCTAAATACTCAGTATTGCCATGAGAACAAAAAAAGTTAGAAATAATAAATAATGTAATGACAATTTTAAATTAAACAATCGGTAAAAATATTATTCACCAACACAAACACTCTACAAGTAAAATAGAGTGGTAATAATATGTGTCTTGATAGTATACATAATAGTTTAAATGAAAATACATGATCAGACAAATAATAATCATGTGTTATCAGGTAAATTAGTAAGAAATCATATTCAAAATGAATATAATATTATACTAATACTGCATAGACGTTAGCATGAGGTAATACAAATTTTTATCTCTATGCACTGTTTATAAAAATTTGGATTTGAAAGTAAGAATAATATATATGCAAGAAAAAAAAAACAGATTTACTATGATGTGTCAAGTTACTAAAGAACATGCAGGAAAAATAAGAAAAATAAAAAAAATAACCTGTTTATAAAAGTTTGGATTTGAAAGTGAGAATATAATATATATGCAAGAAAAAAAAAACAGATTTACTATGATGTGTCAAGTTACTAAAAAACATGCAGGAAAAAAAAAGAAAAATAAAAAAAATGAGTATAAGTATTTTAAGTATTAGTTCTACGAACATAGTCTCATTCCCCCACTCCCTATCATTGCTGAAGGACATCGATCCCGGCTACACTCCCTAAACTGTCAATTTTATCCTGTCTTCATATAAGTTTTGAGAAACATATAAGTTAACCCACATACTTTATAACAACTTAATAAAAGAAGGGAAATAGCTACGTCAAGGTGTTTAAATGGTAGGTTTTAGTATAGGCTAAATCAAATATAAGACTAAGTATAATTGGCTAAGCTTGCCCTTAGTAATGGAGGTGAGAAAAATAACTCTAATATCCCTACCCTACTCGAACTCGGCCACCCAAACTCGAACTTACTTGTAAAGCTTCTTATGAGTTTAACTAAATTTTCCTGAAATGCAAGAAAACAAATTTATTATGGAGTATTAGACTACTAAAACATGTATGGGAAAAATAATAAAAATAAAAACTTAAGTACGTGCATTTTAAGTCTTAGTTCCGAAAACATAGTGCTCGGCCCTTTAACTCAATTACTGTCAAGGGACACGGACCCGATTACCACCTCCCGAATTGCCAAATTTGTCTCGTATGCTCTCAAAGTTTTGAGAAATCGGAATGTTACCGATCATACCTTACAACAACTTATTAAGAAAAAGAATATAACTACATCAAGACATTCAAATTGTATAGTTTGTCAGATAAGTCAAATATAATATTAAGAATACCAATAAGGATGATAGAATTATTCTATTGCTCCTAACATTTCCGAACCAGACCACTCTAACTCGACCCTACCTGCAAAGCTTTGTGGAGGATGTAAGTTTAACTAATTCTACTATATCATATCCCTCATAAATTAGTATATTTATTTCTAAAAAATTTTCTTTTTATCTCAAAATAAAGTTATAATCTAGTATAAATTTTCTATGTTACCTTATTTTATAAATTTTTATTTATTAATTATTTGTAGACATATACTCTCTCTGTCCCAATTTAGATAAAATGTATTCCTTTTTGAGATGTTCCAAAAAAGTTGAAACGTTTCATCTTTTAAAAAATTTTAAACAATCAATTTACTTTCTTACCCTCATTTAAACTCTTACTACATAAAACCTAATAAATAATCTTTTTTTAATCTTCACTTAATCTTTTACTGCACAAAACTCAACTAAAGAATCTTTTTTTTTTTAATCATTATTTAAACTCTCACTACACAAAATATAAAATAAAAATTAATTTTAGTTCCATGGATAAAATTGAAAAAAATAACATAAATTACATACACCTTAATCTTTATATTCAGAGAAACGTTTTATCCATTTTGGGACAAAGAGAGTATATTTTTTTAAAACATACATAAAATACAAAGAAAAAATAAAGTTTATGCACATACACATAGACATGTGCTTGCACACATACATAAAATGGGTAAGCATGTGTTACTTGCTTACTTGTTGGGAGCTAGGTATGAACTCACTTATATGTTGAAAGAGTTCAAATTCAGCAATATCTTCCTCAAACCTCTCTCTTCACATCTTTATCAACCAATGAAAACCTATGACCTATGATCTATGAACTCACCCCTCAACAAACACTTTAAAAAAAACTTTCTATCAAAATAAATACATATTTTATATCAAAAGATTTGTACTCTAATGAAAATGTTGTTATTTTTTTGTTTAAAAAGAAAAAATGCATCATTACTTTTTCAAGATGATTGTTTAAAAAACCAATTATCCATTACATAGGTTAGGGTTCTAATCGAGTAAAGCCAAGCTTGAACACCCTTAGCTTAAGCTCAACTGAAACTTTTCATCAATATCATAGCCTGATAACAATCATATATTAGGTGAATCCTAACTATTGGACAATTTATATTTCAAAAAAGTTGATAATGATAACAATTAATAGGTGCATGAAAAAATAAAGGGGAAGTTGATTTCCAACTTTATGGTTAAGATATAAATATTTAGCTAGATATTGAGTATTAATAATAAAATTGTAAACTAATAATATTTATAGTAAAATTAATCTTATAAAGATCATTATAATTAACAAATAGAAATAAAAGAATTTGACCTATTCACCAAAGAAAATGACTTAACCTAAAAAATTTAAAAAATTGCCTGTTAATTTTTTTATTACATTTCATGTTCGACCATCTTCCTAATATAGTATTAGCCTATATTAATTAACCCTTAATATAGTGCTAGCTTATTTCTTTAATTATTAATTTTAAAAAAACTTTTAAAGAAAAAATAATGAAGGTAATGGAAGAAAGTTATAATTTGAAGCTAACATAGAAAAGCTCCAATCAAGTGTCATGTATTTTTGGTAAATAAACATGATTGAGTGATGAAAATAATAATAACACCATCTAATGTAAAATATATTTATAAATTTAAAATGAAAAATACAATAAAAATTAACAAAATAAATGATAAGAAAAAAATTTTAATAGTAACCAACCACACCACAAAAAAAAAATCAAAATATTGAATGAAAAGAAAAAATGGAACAAAGAACATGTCCACTATTGTCTATTAGTTTAGATTTTGTTTTCAATATGTACTCATATATATGGGAAAATTTATAATAGGAATGAGAAAAGTCTAAGATGTAATAAAGGTAATAATATTAACACACATCATAATATAGTTTACCTTTTTTTATATAATGCATAGTTGACCAAATCAATTTAAAACAAAAAAAATGCAGATATTAGTTTGCATTGGTTCATGCAAAAAAAGTAAAACAAAAAAAAAACACAATTTTGAAAATCATACAAGAATTTTAGATTGAATTCAAGCCTTTACAATTGAATAAAAAACTAATACCTTTTACCATTGAGAATAATAAAACTATTTTTGGTAAGTGTTAAAGTATTTTTTTATATTTTCCTAAAATGAATTAAATGTTAATAAATGTCAATTTGATTTTATTTTGGAAACAATTAATGTTGACATTCTCATTTATTTTAGAAAGTGATTCAAATTTACAATTATTTGAAAAATTAATTTTTTTCCTTTTTATGAAAATAGGTGCTAATTGATGTGATCTTTTTATTTTAGATAATAAAATATTTCCTCATGAACAAATTATTCTTGTTACATAAAATATCTTGCCTATTAAATTTCTATAATAGAGAAGTGGTATGGAGGTTTTAGAATAAATATTAAAGGTTATGATATTATTGCCAAAATTAATGTTTCTTTACTAATTACATTATATGTACAGGATTTTGAAGAGCTTCCCTTTTTGTGTGTGTGAAGTTAATGTGCAAATATATGTGAAAAAATATGTTGTAAAAATCTATGTTAAATATGTTAATGTGTGAGAGATCGAAAGGAAGACAAAGGAATATTGAAAATTTTGTTCCCAAAAGTATTAAGATGAATATTTTTTGTACCAAAAATTATAAAACTTTGATATTGATTAGCAAACAAAAAAGTATGCAAGAAAAATGCATTTTACAGTGATAATATGATTATTATAGATTTATGGGCTTTACTTAATTATATTTATTATAGGTTAAACTTACTAAATAGTATAATTAAAATAATAAGAATTTATGGGTTTTACATAATGAAAATGATACACTTAGAAGATGTAAAAAATGAAAAAGTAACATATTATCAAATATAAATAAAAAAATTAACTTATATTATACAACATAGATTTTTTTTTCTTTTTCCTTGTCTCCCATCAACTCGTTTCCATATCTCATCTTTGTCTCTATCTTGTCTTTGTATCTTTTATGACATAGCTTCCAAGTTTGTTCCATGAATATGAAAATGATGAAAAAAAAAATCAATAATTTTTAAAAGAAGATTCAACAATATAGATAGAATTTAGTTAGAATTGTAATCCAAAAGACAAAATGTCATAATTCAAATCTTGAAAACATACAAAATAAAAATTTCATAGGACTGAAATGTATCACTACACAATAATATTGTGTCAATCAAAATATGTTCCCAAAATAAAAGAATACATGCATACATACATACATACATACATGCATAGAGAGAGAAGAAGAAGAAGAAGAAGAAAAAAAGAAGCAGAAGCCTGAATTTAAGACATCAATGATAAAGAATCATGCATAATTTCAATCTTGAAAAATATGATTTTTCTAAATGAAAAGAATAAAGATGCTTACATTTGTGTAGGGTTTGTAAGATTATGATGTGTTAATATATATAGAGAAAAATGTGAAAGAAAAGACATCAATTTTTTAGAATAAGTTACATAACATATGGCCAATAAAATAAATAGATTATTTATTTATAGAAGTTATATATTTAAAAGATTGAGTTTCCAAATTCAATTGATATGTATAAATTTTGGAATTAATACATAGTTGACTTTTATTCTAAATATCATGGTAATTAAAAAGTAATAAACATAATTTTATAGCTAGTAGAAAGACAAAATTGAAACGTTGGTGCAAAAGATGATAGGCGATAATGTGAGAGTAAAAACATGTAAGCAAATGTTAAGAAAAAGACATTTCTAGGTATGAAAATGACCATACTTTAGTATATAATATTAGAAGACAAAAAAACCTTACAATATGTGTTTTTATAAATAATTATATATGTAAAATCATAATTTTTTAATATATTAATACATATACATCGGGTTAGTTGCACATCGGGTTGATTTCTTGTGGAATCGGAACCAACCCAATAATAAATGGTTTTTCCAGATGTTGAATCAACCTAAGAATCATGATGAATTTTTACCCAACCCAACCCTATTGGATTCTGTAAACTCATGATTCTATCCGACTTATGCTCACTCTTACTTTATTAGCATTTCAAATTTAAAACTCTATAATACAAAATATTTACTTTAAAAAAAGTAGTAAAGAATAAAGGATACCATGAGCATATGGGCAATTAGACATAACTCACAAAGTTACTAATTTACTATTCTTTACCTAACTAATTACCTGTCATGCTACTTGATCAAATCATGTTTTTGTCTTACTCGCCGGCCGCCACTTCCACCTCCACCAATATTTCCGACAACAAAGAACCATTGCACTAGTAGAGATAGATGACACAACAATGATGATTAGGGGTGAACATTTGATTAGTTCAGCTTCGAACTTATCTAAATATAATGATCTAATTGATTTTTGGTTTTTACAAAGTATATCCAAATTGTCCAAATTACATATCAGAACCAATCATAACTATCCGAATTATACTTCAATTTATTTGATTTGGTTTATTCAGTTTTGTTTATAAGACCTAGACACATAGTAAATAAAAAAAATACATATTATAATTTTTACCTGTCATACCTAAAACTAAAGAAAAATAGACAAGATATTGTCCAAAATTAGTAGGAAATAATTTTATATATGTAGAGTCAATATAGATAATAGTAAAAATTAGTAGGAAATACTTTATATATGTAGGGTCATTATGGATAATGATAAAATATATGCTACTATTTGGTTTATTAGGTTATAAGTGTATAATCTAATAACCGATCTGATAACCAAATATGAAATTTGGTGTTGATCCGAACCAACCAAACTAGAAAAAGAAATTGAACTATTTTTCTTAATATAATTTGTATTTTTGGTTTTTTTTGCTTTATTCGAATAATACTCACCATTAATGATGATATGATGAGGCAAAAAAATAATACCGATGACATATCAAATTTGGAGAAGATAAGACATTGTCAAATCAAGCCATACTGGAGAATATGATATATTGTCAAATTTAAGTTAGAGAAGGCAAGCGGGGACGATGATATCACTAAGACAAATGATGGGTGGTGTGATGTGAAGGCAAGTTGTGAGATGCAGAGGTGAGTGGTGGCAGCTATGGGGAGATCTGGAAATTAATCTAAGTCACAAGTTGTTGTGCTAGCAAAATGAGTTTTATATATTATTTTAGATACTTTTACATACATCATTCGTTTCATAAAAACTGACACTTTTACTATTAACAGTAATTAATTTATAATTTTATTTTTTTAAAAAATTATTGTAAAAATATGAATATTTTATATGAAAATGAAACTTTAAATATTATAGTTTCTACATAGCATTTTTAAGAATTTTTTCAATACATATTAATATGAATATGTTTAAGTTAAACTTCAATAAAAAAAAAGGTAAAAAGGTCAATTAATGTGAAATGGATGGAGTATTTGTTTAGACAGTTTTACATTTTTTTTGTAAATACTTGTATATATTCATTTAGACATTTTTACTTATTGTTCTCATATACTTATTTGTGAAGAGAAAAAATTGTTCGTGTATTTGAGTTAGACACTTTTTGATATTTATTTAGACTTTATTACTTATTAATTTGGACACTTTTATTTTCTAAAAATAATAAATTATCTATATTTTATTTCTTATGCTTTCACTTATCATTTTAGACATTTTTGCATATTCTTTTAGACACGTTTACGTATCTTTTAAGATACTCTTACATATTACTTTAGACACCTTTATTTTATCAAAATAATAAATTCTTTGTATACTATTCTATACACTTTCACATATTGTATTAGACACTTTTACAAATTATTTTAAACATATTTAGATGTTAATTTAAATGCTTTCACTTATTGCCTTGGACACTTTTTTTTATGGATGGAGTAAATTTTCTATATATTGCTTTAGATATTTTTAATACTTTTATAGATGCTTTTATATATTCATTCAAGTATATTTACAATTTCCATTAAACACTTTTACATGTTACATATTATCTGAAGAAAAAATAATGCTTGCATATTGTTTCAAACACATTTACATATTTGTTTAGACACTTCTATATATCATTTCAAATAGTTCTTTATATCATTTCTGTGCACAAACCGGTGTCAGAGACGATGGAGGTGAGTGACAAACAATGTGTTTCGGAGGCAATGATGACGTGATATGGAGTAAAGCAACAACAGATGCAATTTGGCAACATTGACGGTGATCCAATGCAATCTGGAGGTGTTTAGAGATGTCAATGAAGGACGACATTGAGATTTAGGTGTAAGTAATGACAACACGATCCACAGATGATTGCGATGGTGTGATCTGGAGGCGGCAACAATAACATGATCCGAGTCGATGATCGGTGGAGATCAAAAGAGTTGATGGGTAGAGAAGCTCTAATTTGGAGGTGGTGATGATGACACGATTTATGGCAATGATCGACAGATATTTGAGAAGATAATAAGTGGAGAAGCTCTGATTTGAAAATAACGAAGAAGTGGAGGAACACTAATATGAAAGTCATGAATAGCAAAGTGAAAGGAACGAAAGACGAGATGTGACAATAGAAGTGGTGGCTAGGGTTTCTGGAGAAAGGAAGAGATTTTGTCTGGGGGTAATTTTGTCAAAGATGTAAGAAGATTAATAACTTATATATGGAGAAATAAGTATGGATTAACATGTATAATTAGAGTGTGTATAATACAATAATTATGAGAAAAGTAAAGGATGCAATTGTACAATCTTTTAGGAAACACACAAAGCACACATAAACAAATGGGGTAAAATCCAAATTTAGCCTCCTAACTTTAAAGATCGTTCTAGTGTGGTCCTTTAACTAAAAAAGTGACCATTAAAGTCCTATAACTTAACTCGCGTGTCTTATTATGGTCCCTACCATCAGTTAAGGTGATAATTCGGATGGAAATTGCATACATGGCACCCTATCTGCCACGTGGCATCCTCTTTTATAACAATAAGTGACAAGATTGGAAGGATAATAAATCTCATGGTAGAATAGACACAGATGAATAATCATAAGGACCCAAAACGTACTTTAACCCAATATTCTTCTTCTTTTCCAATCAGTTGCAACTTTTGCAAGTATTCGCTTGAGAATGATTCCTCCACAAAATTTGATAACCATTCTAGCTCAGCTAAATCATCGCACTGTTATAGGGAAAAAGCAAAAAATTTAAACCTAACGATAGTTCATAAGATATTTCTCTACAAAATTATTAAGAAAAAAAATAAGCTTACCGGCACATGGAGGTCATCGGAAAAGTGGCTGTCAGGGATATTTCGGCAGGTAACATCGGTTCCAAAATTGGATTTAGACCCAGAAAAAAAGGACGAATTGCAACTATCGACAATGGTAATAGTAGAGGAATCGGTGGAGTGGCCGGCAACGGAGTCAAGAACGGCATAAGCTTTAACAGCGATAGCGACTTCGTCGTTGGAGAAGTCCAGCAAATCCTCAACGATGAAATGGTCACCGGGGGTGGGCTTCTCCGATGGGAATTAGGAGCAATAGTTGCTTCCCTGGAAGAATTTCGGCACTTCCATGGCTAAATATTGTAATAAAGAACTGGTTGGGTGATCGTAATTCTAAATTTTTTGGTCGATCTTGTTTTTCTTCTTCTCTTGTTCTTCGGCTAATGTGAGAAGAGCGAGAGTGAGTTTAGTGAGAAGAAGAAGATTGGGTTAAAGTACATTTTGGGTCCTTATGATTATTCATTTGTATTTATTTTACCTTGAGATTTATTATCTTTCAAATCTTATTACTTATTGTTATAAAAGAGGATGCCATGTGGCAGTTGGAGTACCACGTAGGCAATTTTTGTCTGAACTAGTGCCTTAGCTGACGGTAGGGATTAGAATAGGACACGCGAGTTAAGTTATAGGACTTGAATAGTCACTTTTTGAATTAAAGGAGCACATTAGGACGACCCTTAAAGTTATAGAACTAAATTTGAAATTTTCCCTGAACAAATGTGATGACGCTTATGTACCGTGTATGTACACTGACACAAAACAACTCGTATATCTTTTACCTTCTTTGGTTTTTATTTTATTTTTCTCTTTTTCGAAAAGAAAATCGCAAATAACGAAAAAAAAATGAAAAATGAAAACAATGGAGCATACTGCAAGGGGGAAGTATTTAATTTCTCTTTACAGTTAAGTGGGCCCCGTCCTTAAAATACCTTTCTTCTGATTTCTTCACCGCTTCTCCTCTCTCTCTCTCTCATTCTTCATTCTTCTTAGGACTCATTTCTTTCTTTTCTGGTCAGATTTGTTGCTCCTTTCCCGTGCCTCTGTCGTCTGGTCTCTTCTCTTCTCTTCACTTTTTGTCTTGCTGCCCTGCCGGACTCACTCAATTCTCTCTTCTCTTAGTTCTTTTCCTTCTCGTTCGCATCAAATTCCGTACCTCGAAGCTTCAGCGATGTTTGGGATTGGCTGCCGGGTCACACCCAAGTCTTCCTCTCCATTGCTTCCACTGTAGGTCATGTTTCCTTCGTTTTCCCCCTGTTTTTTTTGTTCCCCCAGTACTTGCTTGATCTGCTTATTCTCCCGCTTAAAGAGAAAAAAATTTCCCTCTCGGTTTTTATTTTTAAAAAATTGGGTGCTGGTAAATGGTACTGACTTGTTATTTTCTTAGATTCGAGATTGTTATCAGTTTTGTTTTCCCCCAAAGGAGGAGTTTGCATCAGTCTGTGTGTGATGATTGCGATTCATAGCTTGATCTGCTAACACCCAACTCTAGAGTTTTTTCATCATTTGAATTCATTTTACTCAATTTTTAAACTTAAGCAAGTTTCTTTCTTTCAATGAATAAGATTACTTTTTATGTGAAAAAGCTTGTTCTTATTTCTGGTCAGGGCACATAAGCACATACTTGTTTTTCATTTATTGCTTATTTAACTCGGAATTCTACTGTCGTGTTAATTCTGGGGTAGAAAAAGAGAAAAACGTCTCTTGTTTTGGTTTGTTTGGTTCTCTGTTGCTGAATAATGAATTGAGCTTTGGTCGTGGGATGCAGAATTCAATCTACAAAGTTTGCTTTGTTTTCGCTATTTTCATAGTGTTGATATCCTCTAGATTTGCAATTTTGGAAACTTCGATTAACCTTTGAAAAATTTTACAGGATGCGTAAGGTTTACTAGATGAGTTAGGCAACAATTCTCTGTTCTTCGCTTATGAAGTTTCTAACAATTCAGATACAAGATTTGCTTCTTTTATGAAATCTTGTTTTACGTTTACATTTTTCACCATATCTTGTTATGTGATCACAAATTTTCTTCTTTTTCTGGAGAATTTCCTGTTCATTACAAGGGCTAATCGTTTCAGTTTTGGCATCTAATTTGGATACAGCTACAGTACTTTTTGTTCAAAAAAAAGAAAAAACCTTTCCCTCCTTCCATTCAAGCAGGTAGCTGACGTTGCTGCAGGTTTGTTGCATCAGATGTGTAGTATGTGCCATTACTGTGGTGCTGAGCTTAACAGTTCCAAACCCAAGGAGGATAGCGGAAAGCAAGGAAATGAAAATGCATTGTATTTGAATAATGCAGGCCCCATTTGGTCTTGTGAACTGTGCCAGGAGAAGTTAGGAAGACATTCTGCCAAAAATTATGCAACTACCCCTTATGCCAGACCAATGATTAGTCCGACTTCTTCTTTATCAAGCAGTGATCGCTCTTTCTCTAGCTGCAGTTCGTGTTTATTCTCTTCTTTGTTATGTGAAAGTTGCAGGGGTTTTCCTTCATGCCCTTTTTCTCTGATACTTTATCCTATGTGTCTCTAGGTGATTTTTCTGTCGACATTACATCATGTGACAGGTAGGTTTGTTCAAATTGACTTTGGTACTTTTAGACTATTTCTGTCATTTCCGAAGAGTCTCCTGCTGTTGGTATTATTTCAGGGGTGATCCTGAAGAATGTACAACCGTTTGTGGTCATGAGAATATCAATCATAGGGTAAAAAAGGGTCAACTTCCAAACTCTATGTCAGCAGATTCTGTAAACAGGATGGATTGGCCAAATGGAGTGGCAGAGAAAAACCTAAGGGATACCAAAAGTTTGAATGACATCGATGTATTGAGAGATGTGGAAATAACACAAACTACTAGTGATGTGGATGGTAAAGATAATGCTGGAGTCAGTGGCATATCCAATGAAGAAACAGGGATATCTCAAAATGTTGACAGTGAAAAGGACACTGAAGTTTGGGAGCCTCCAGAACCTGAAGATCCAGAAGCTGATTTGGAAGGCACCATCAGTTATGATGATGATGAGGATGATGAATGTGGAGATGGAACAAATTGGGGCAAGCCATGTTCCCTAAGTCATATCAAGGAGGAGGGCAATGGGAGATACAGGTTTAAAGAGGAAAAGCGAAGAGCAATGGGGGAGGTGACTAATGGGAAGTTCAAAGCTATTGTGAGTCAACTTCTTCGATCTTTGGGTGTCTCCACTTCTTTGAAGGATGGTGAAAGTTGGGTAGATATTGTTACTTGCTTGTCATGGGAAGCAGCTTCTTTTCTGAAAATTGATGCTATTGATGGAAAAGCAGCTGGTCCTGATGGCTATGTGAAAGTAAAGTGCATTGCAACTGGTACCCGTGGCCAGAGGTGATTTCCATTGCTCACAGCACTCACTAATATTGAAGGAGTTTCACTGCTTCAGCTATTCTTCTTGTTGTCTGTGATATGTAGATTTGGTTTTGAAAAGAAGGAGATTGTGGGGTGTTTGTGCCTTTCCTTCTCTTGGTTTTCACGTTTGGGTTGGGGGGCGGGGGGGTTTGTTGTTTCGGGGGAAGTTACTTCCTCAGCAATTTTGTCAGTTATTAGCAAGCTTTTCGACTTTTAGTAGGAAGAAGACTATGGAAGTTTTGTTTGTTACTCAGCACTTGATAGCTGCCTTTGATCATTATTGAGCAAAATTTTCCCTGAATTTGAAGCTTGTTTTAGTAGTCATACCCTCTTGATAATATTTGTTAGGCCCTCAATCACTTCATTTTAGTTGCAAGATTACGCATCAAATCAAATGTTTCAAGTGTCAATTGCACCCTAGTGTTGATTTTTCAAGACTACAGAGTTTCCAAATCTAGCTTTTTTTTTTTATGAAAGCTAATTTATTATTTATTTATTTATTTATTTTGCAGTCAATTGATCAAAGGCTTGGTTTTTAAGAAGCATGTGGCACACAAGCATATGCCAACAAAGTACAAAAACCCAAGGCTGTTGCTAATCCAAGGAGCCCTTGGTCAGTCATCCAGTGGGTTGTCATCATTTGATTCAATGGAACAGGTGAATTTCATAGCGTATTGATCCTAATTGTGGAAAATAAATTACTTTTATCGTCTAACGGTTTACTAATAAATTAGGAAAAGGACAATTTGAAGTCTCTCATGGAAGTGATTGATATGTGCCATCCAAATGTGATTTTGGTGGAGAAAAGTGTCTCGCGAGATGTTCAGGAGTCTATTCTTGCCAAGGGAATCACCTTGGTTTTTGACATGAAGCTTCATCGTCTAGAGAGAGTAGCTCATTGCACTGGCTCACCAATTATTACACCTGAAACATTGATGAACACAAAACAAATGCAGTCTGACCTGTTTAAACAGTGTGACTCCTTTTATATTGAAAAGTTCATAGAAGAACATGCTAGTTTGGGAGAAGGGGGAAGGCGGCCAAGTAAAACCTTGATGTTCCTTGAAGGCTGTCCCACACGATTGGGCTGCACTGTAAGTCAGCAACTAAATCTTTTTTGTTTTCTTTTATCTCCTTCAAATTTGGCTCTAGGTTGGATACACATAAGGAACTAAGAAGCAAGGAGTTATCTGAAGAATTTTGGCTACAAATGCGTCTTATCTAACTATAGTAATGCACTTATCTTTCTGAGCTTAATTTGATTGCTGAATGGTTAAACAATTGATCAGGTTAGAAGGTGAATGTGAAAGTAATGAATTTTTCGTTCTCATTCATTCTGTATGGATGCTCCAGTCAGTTTATCTAAGTCCCATTTTTTTGTTTTAGAGCCTCATTCACATGGTACTAAGACGTGGAGGCCCTCAATATTGATTGGCTTAATGAAGGAGGCCTATGTCTTTAGCTGAAACCTTGTAAAGTATCGTAAATGAGATTTCAAGTATAATGCAAACCTATAACATAAAGTTTAAGATAGATAAGAGGTGTGATTGGTTGTTGAATATGTTTGATTGTTGGATTAACTTGGTCCTTCATTGCTGTGAAACTCTTTATCGAAGACAAGCACTTTGTATTATTGTTTTCTGCTGAAGAACAAACCTTCTAACTTCTCTTTCTGCAGTGAAGTTTTATATTTTCATTTTCGGAGCTAATTTCTGATTATGTGCCCCAACAACACAGCTTTCCTGGATAAACGATGTTCACCTCAGCTTTCCTGAATGACATTTGTTTTCTGCCAAAAAAAAAAATTTCTTGCTAATGTGGGAACTTATCAACCACATGCTTTGCAGATTTTGCTGAAAGGAAGTCATTCTGAGGAGTTAAAAAAGATCAAGTATGCAGTGCAGTGTTCAGTTGTCATGGCATATCATCTCATCCTCGAGACTTCTTTTCTTGTTGATCAGAAAGCAATGTTGTCCACGGTTCCTTTTGCTCGAGTAAGAGATGTTTTCCCAAACGGCCAACTATCTGAACCCTTAGGAGCTGGAAATCCAGCGACTCCTGTTGATGGTGCCATTTTAGAGACTGTGACACCTACAGAAATTCCCATTTTAAATGGGTTCCACGAGGAAAGCTCCCATGTGAATGGAGGAACTGATGGCACAGTTGGGAATGAAGGATCAGATATCAATTCTGCTTTTTCATTTGAGCCATATAACCCAGCTGTTTTTTCTGGGTTTTCTTCTCTTTCAGCTTCTGTGAAGAAAGTTATAGGGAACAATTTCTCTTTTGGCGCTTCTGGTCATTGTCAGTCATTGTCTACCTATCTTGGCTTTAATGGTGGTGAAACTAATGGTCAGATATCGAATACAATTCCACTGGTGGAAAGTTCCACAGAACAAGATCCGCATGACAGGGAATGTAGATGTTCTGAAGAAGAAAAGACTCCTGTTGATGGCCAGTCTTTGTCAGCTTCCTTGGAAGTTCCTCACCACATGGAAATAGACCATGGAAGGGAGGACGAATCACAAAGTAAGGAGGACATCAATGGAGTCCCAAATTCACAAAGCATTTTGGTTCTTATGTCTAGCCGTAATGCTTTAAGAGGAACTATCTGTGAACAGAGCCATTTCTCTCATATCATGTTCTACAGGAATTTTGATGTTCCTCTAGGGAAGTTCCTTCGTGATAATTTACTCAATCAGGTTTGTCGTATCTCCTTGCAGCCTTTTACAGGAATATAACTTAATTATGCAAGATGTTAGGATTGGGACGAGCTAGATTAGTTTCTGCCTAAAAAAGTATTCTGAGACTTGATTCTTTATCATATTTTTCTCAAGTATTGCTGCTGCTACTTTTTTTTCTTTCCTTTCTGATTTCTTTTCCTGGTTCATCTCCATATTCCTGTACACATAAAGATTTCTGAAATTTTATTGAATTTTCATTGCACAGAGAAGCAAATGTTCTACGTGTGGTGAACTACCAGAAGCTCACTTCTACTATTATGCGCATCATAATAAGCAGTTGACAATACAAGTTAAACGGATCCCCCATGGGAACTGTGTGCCTGGAGAAGCAGATGGAAAACTATGGATGTGGAGTCGCTGTGGTAAATGTAAACCTGAGAAGAATTCCAAATCATCAAAAAGAGTGCTAATCTCAACTGCTGCTTGTGGTCTTTCTTTTGGAAAATTCTTAGAGCTTAGCTTTTCTGAGCACTCATCATCAAGCCGATCAGCAAGCTGTGGACATTTGCTGCCCACGGATTTCCTCTACTTCTTTGGGTAGGAACCACGAAATTTTATTCCCTTCCGTTATAATTATACCTGCATGTGTATATACTATATTCCTAGGCATGCACATAGAGGAAACTAATATATCACGTTTTATGCCCTGACAAGATTTTGTTTTTACTGATTATGACCTTGTACTTGATTTAAGTCCAGACTCTAGTCCTGCAAGTGATATTTTTTCCAATATGGATCCCATTTTTATTATGTAAATGGGACTTAATGATTAGAAGCTTTTTTCATTTTTATTTTTCCATTATTCAGGTGTTGTGAGATTGTTATTTGGTTTGGTTTAATTACATCATGGTTCCAATTGCTTGGAGGAGGCCAATGAGTAGCCTTTTGTTTTCATTTTTGTATGCTTTCTTTTCATGTGAAATTGCACCATGATAATTATTCCTATCACCTGTTGCTTTACCTGATAAAAGCAGAAGCTTAGTACAAGTGTGAAAGTTGAAGGTTATATCCTGCCCACCTAAATACATATTGTTTAAGTGATTATAAAAATCATAGAACAGTCATTTCTTTGTCTTGCTTGTGGAGAATGTTGATCCGAACAGTTCCCAGTTTCTTGATTCATATTGTTCTTTCTCAAGAATCTTACTACTCTGGCAGAACTACCTTTTCTTGTTCTTTCAGTCTCTCAAAACTCTTTGAATGTTCGTTTAACTGTAGGTTGGGCCCCATGGTTGCGATGTTTAGATACTCTTTCGTAACCACTTATGAAGTGTCTCTGCCACCTCAAATGCTGGAATTCAGTGATTCAATCAGAACAGACTGGCTGAAGGAAGAACTTGAAAATGTATGTATGTTTTAGTACTTCTCTAATGCTTATTATGCTTTTATGTTCTGATTATTATTTGCCTTTTCTTTGATTGGCTGTAGAAAATAATTTTTTTTGTCCCTTCTCCTGCTTGCTTTCCTAAGACTTTTCTGCTGGAGCTCACAGTTTCTTTTATTCTTTTAGGTGTACATGAAGGGACTTTTGCTTTTCGGAGAAGTTGGAAACTCTTTGGCACAGATTAGATCCCAATTTCTGGGCTCAGCCCTGAACCTTCTAGGCTCACTAAAAGATTTTTCTGATGTTGAGGAGATGTTGAAGAAGGAAACTACCGATTTTGAGGTGAGATATTCCTGACTTTTGACCTTATTGCTGGCTTCAAATTGATATAAATGCTTGCGTGGGTTGCGTGTCTTTTGTCCGCATTTGGTAGTAGTAACATATGCAATTCTGGAGTGAACAATTGTGTCTGAGTGCTGCAGGTAGTGGTAAAGTTTCTAGTCTTTTTTGTCTTCACTTTGGGATTTTTGGCAAGTTTTCCCAAATGCGACCCTTTTCATGCTCCTGCATATAGAAGCTCTTGGTTGTACTGAAAAAGTTTTCAATTCATTGTCCCTTAATTCAGCTT